>SDEE01000213.1:0-69406 GCA_004126415.1 Candolleomyces aberdarensis
AGTTTGGCCTCTCGCAACTGCTTCCGCATTCATTGGTACATATTTGCTTACTCAGACGCCTGCAACTTCATCGATGAGATTGAGCAGTTCAAGGCCCAGGCTTGCCAATCTCTGCACGTCAACAGACTGCCTTATCACGCTTTTCTCTGTACTCTGTTCTTCCACTCCCTCTCTCTGAGTGCCTCCAAAATCGCGGTAGACTCTTCGTACCTACTCACGGAGTGTGTCGAACAATTAGCACTAGCGGCAGAATGTGCGAGCCACCGGATCAGACACTGGCTGGAAGGTTTTTTGCCCCTTAACTTGTCTCGTTTGGAACAAGGGACGACGCGTGAATTCACTGAGCACATGTACGGGGTGTTGCAACACAACCTACAACGTGCATCAACCGCTATCCATGCCGAAGTACCTTTTTCGAACTTTGTTCTTCCGTTGTTTTGTATAACTGAAAACATATTCCTAGTTTCCAGGAATTCTAGAGCGAGATCCTCGTACAACTCGGATGGAAGATGAGTATGCTGTCAGCAAGGTACGAGCACTCGACCCAGAGCTCCAGGAACACTATGATGATACTTATAGCTTCCAGTTTTACTTCACAGGCAGAGATATTTTCGGTGTAAGCCGTCGATTCTTGAACGCTGGGAATGTCAAAGCCACTGAATGGCCTTCAAAAAGCTGCTAGAATGGATCGTGGCTCGTGCTCAAATCGAGTGGGAAAATCCGAAGGAAACGCCGCGATCTCCCTTGAGTCTTTCTTTTGAAGAAGAAAACGACTGGTTCAAAGTCAAGCTCGACCGAAACAATCCATGTAAGACGATCGGGATCAATAGTAGCGATGGACGGTATGATTTCCCCTTCACACAAGTCATAAAGGGTACTCAAAAGTCATATGTACTTCTCAGTAACAGGGATGCGACACCCCAATCGGGGAGTACCACTTCTATCCCACCTCGACATTGGGTTTGGGGTCTTCTCGGGTGAAGGTTGCTCCGCCGCAACTAGACGAGATGGATGGAATATTCGAACTCAAAGCAGTAGTTACTAGTCAAAGGGACCTGCAGCCTGAAGATGTTTAGGTCAACCCTGACGGAGATTTGTAACATATGATTTACCATTCAAATATTCGCATCGAGTGAAGCAAGGAAAAGAGTTATCCAAGCGATCGGTTACGTGCTCAAAAGCAAAGTAGTCATTGGCACGAGCCAACGATCATATACGCAACGAGAGTGGAGAGGTAGCAACACCGGAAATTCTTGCCGAGAGGAATGCATGTGCTTCGTATCGAGCAGGTAAATGGACCGAGTCGGTAGTGAAGAATTGGGAACATAGAAGACAGCCGTGTCAGGTGAATCCGCCTCAGGAGGACCAAGCGTCAAATCGCACAACACACGCAGCCTGTCGCGTGCATGTATGAAGTAATTTTGAGCGGAAACACAGTCCAGCTAAGGTGCCGCGAGGAGGATAAAGAGGGCGTCGAACCATTTCGGGGCCTGCCAACTACCCCCAGCGCGAGAGTATGAACGTCACTGGCACCGTTTCAACGAGGCTTTCCATTCCGCCTTTGCACAAATGGTGCTCGGAAGGTACAACGCCGGGACAAGGTAAATTCCAGTGCTGGTCTTCAGAAAGGATAGATTATAGGAAGGTTTTATGTCGGTCTTCGAAACACCAGAATGACAAAACTTTGAAATATAAGTAAATTGCACATTTAAGTAGTACTTGTAACAAGGCTGAATTCCGCAGTCCTCTAGCGCTGCGACAATCGCGCTTTATTACTTCATCATACCGGGAATGCGCCACAATCGTAGTTGATAAACAAAGCCCTTTGTACTTTGCAGCCAACCACTACTACGCTTCTGAAATGGCTCCCGAAGTAGAGTATCGATTCCAGAACCTCGAGGGACCAGTCAAGGCGAAACGGAGGAGGCTGCGTGGCGCATGCGATGTGTGTCGTCATCGGAAGAGTGGGTGTCTACTGTTAAACCGCGGTTGCCATCAATGCTCATAAACCTGCAGTACGCTGTACGTATCTCGTTGGGAATCGGGATCCCTTGGTGCTGACTGACTTGACCCAAGGTGACGCTTCTGAGAAGCGAGGACAGAAGTGTTCGAATTGCATTTCATGTGGCACAGAATGCACTCACCTTTACATCGCGCAGGTTCGTACAACGAGCAATCAGGAGCTCCAGCCAGCCATGGTTTCAATTTCTTTATATTAGAAAAAGAGTCAGGCATTCCGTTACCACCAAGACGCCAATTCACGGGGGAAATCCCTGGCTGAACTCCAGGAGGGCATGGATCCATTATTGAAGACAATCCTGTCCGGATCGTATCAAGCTCCGACAAACCCAGTGCTCGCTCGAGAGGTGATCATAGATCTCGCTCGGTATGCGCGTACCTTAGAGGCTGCTGTAGCCAATGGGGATGGCAGAACAGCATCAACTCCTTCATTAGGTCCCGAGCCTTCGTCGAGTATTAGCGGAATTTCACCTGGCTCAATTCCTGCACGGGAGTCGGTCCTCGAAAGCTACAACAAACCGGATGACGCACCAGCAGGGGATGGGGAAGAAATCTCAGCAATCTCAGACACTCTCGCGAATACTCTCAAACGATCGTTGACTCTCAGTAGCTCGACAGAGCGCTTCTTTGGCCCCTCGAGCGACGTTGCCTTGGTGGATACGACCACTTTGGAGCTTGAGGGAGTGTCTCGCCGATGGTTCGATCAGGAACTGACTATAAGATCTGTAAAACAGCATATGCGACCAGAGTTCTGGACCGTTTACCCGGTTAGTTCCCATTTATTTCATCGACTGATTCGAAATCCTGACAGTCGGGAATCACAGTGGGAGCAGCCTCCGCCTCCAGAGAACAGACCTTACGACTTCCCTCCACCCGATCTGTTGGAGAACCTTGTGCAGCTGTACTATGACTGCGTCAACATCTACATACCTTTGCTGCACCGTCCTACTTTCGAGAAATCTTTGAAGGCCGGGCTTCACCTCACTGACCCAGATTTTGGCGGGCTTGTCATGGGAGTGTGTGCTGTGGCAGCGCGCTACTCTAATGATGAGCAGGTACTCCTGGAGGGAAACACCTCTTATCATAGCAGCGGCTTCAAATGGTTCCGTCAAATGAGACTCTTTCAAGAGTCATCTCGGCGAGCACCGTCACTATATGAGCTCCAAGCTCTTTGCGTTCGTGGCCTTCCTTTTCAAATCATTTTCAGTATTTTGCTCAGCCTTGATCCAGCTAGCGATCACTTTTCTTCAAGCAACGTCTATCGCGGATAGAAGCTGGTATCTCGTCGGATTCGGGGTCAGGGCGGCCCAAGATATCGGTCTTAACAAGGGAGATGGAACGAGACCTACACCAGAGAGTGAGCTTCGGAAGAGAGTGTTTTGGATACTTCTCTTGGTGGACGCCCTAACGGCTGCAGCTGTTGGGCGACCAGCTGCCATAAACGCGTCGGAGTACGTATCTTGTCGAACTATCTGGCCCTTGACGATGACTATCTACTGATACCCCGAAATTCGTAGCTTCGACGTGAGTTTGGTGGAAGTTGTACTTGCTCAGCGAGTAGGTCGCCGTACACTGTGAAGTACGAAGAAAGTCGTGGTTTGTTGGCGGAATCACGACGAGCAGAAAAGGAAACAACATACCTCCGCGGCCAGACCGGTGAGCATAGCGAGCTAGAAGAGGGGACGAGCACACAGACACCGTTAGCAGGCCATTGGAGCGGAAGATCGACGTAGAGTACCTGATAGACGACTACCCTCAATGTCAGCTACCATATGCTTGAGAAGAGATGCGCGATACTCACTGATTCTCTCTTTACGCAGATACCATCTCCCATCGAACATCTTCTCGCTCCCGAACGCTCCCCAATGCATTTCCGAAAGGTCGAATCCCCATATTACGGTCATTTCCTAGGCTGCGAGCTACAGTCGTTTCGTGCTGGTCTGATGAGAAGCAGAAGGTTGTGAGTGCGAATAAAAGGGCGGATTTACAAGTG
The DNA here is from genome assembly GCA_004126415.1 of Candolleomyces aberdarensis. NCBI lineage: Eukaryota > Fungi > Basidiomycota > Agaricomycetes > Agaricales > Psathyrellaceae > Candolleomyces > Candolleomyces aberdarensis. The sequence goes on from SDEE01000213.1 coordinate 4,013, forward strand.
CAGACCTATTACCACCACCCAGGCCGTAGAGACCTTAAGTTGTGGAGCAAGTCCAGGGCGAGGGGGCAACGCATGACGCAGGGGACGTTGGCGTTCGGTCCAATGCTGAGATCGCTCCTTTGAGTGGAGACTGGTCGGGAATGCTCCTCGTAGTCATGATATGTGCCCTGGAGCCCGGGGATGGTGGAATCCGTGGAGGAGGTATGAGCGAAGGCGATGACCGTTCAACCATGACGTACCTGTATTTGGCTGATGGCTCAGAGACAAACAGAGTCAGACTCCGAGCCCAGCGGCGATTCGGCGTATGTCTTCTAGAAGCTGTAAGCACACAGTATTAGTGTCAAAGAGAGCTCGAGGATTGGAGGAAGGTACGTGCATCCCCGCCGATTCCCCCAGCTTGATATTTCTCTTTTTCAGACGTCCAACCATCTGCGTAGGTTCTCTTCTGCGCGCCTAATCGGAGTCAGTCGGAGCACAAGCTGGTATTCGTCCTGAGTTCGGCCATCCTCGCTAGCTGGAGTTCATCCGGAGGCGCGGAGCCTGGAGAGGGTGGTGTGTCGAAAGGATACTCGTTCGCTCCATTCAAGTGAGTGTCGTCCAGAGATTCAGAAAGAGCCTCACCGTCCAGTTCTTAGTTCAATTAATCAAGGATTGTGACGATTCCCTTGAAGAGCTTGAGCTGTATAGCAGATTCCCGCTCTCCGCATGCACACCCGAACATTCGACAAGTCTTTCTAACGGATTGAAGGCCCTTGCATTGAGAAGCTTTGTGCTCGTGCAAGTCTGCCCTCATGGAAAGTTTGCGCTACTGCAAAACAATTGCGTTGTATTTTGAAAGCATTTGCGGTGGTCTCAAGATTGTGGGATATGCAAGGGTTCGAAAGATCTGCGGAAATGCAAAGAGGTTCCCGCTCATAAAATGTACTCCAACTCAGGCGTTATCTAGCGCCCTGCCTCTTTGAGATACTGACTGGGCTTATCATAAGAAAATGTTTGAGCTCGGATCTCTCATGTACTGGAGGAGGTGGGTCTCCCCGTTTTTATCGCTAACGCTCAGCACATGATCTGCCTTGCTACCTTGGACACTGGGTCTGCATACTCGGACTTGTCAAACGAAATCATGAGGTTGGATAGGTGGAGCGACCGGTCTAGGTCTTGACACACGCCCTGCGCCATCGATCTGGATGCGATAAGCGGAGGTAAGCAAGGACGACCGGACTAGAGATCTCTTGAATAGTAACTACATGTTGGTGACGGAGATGACGTAGACTAGCGATCGTACACAGCGATTCTCACAATGTCAACGGATTTTAGAATTGGGAGGGCGTACCATGTGTACAACACGAGAACAGCATGAGGCTTGGAATCCGACGAGGTCAAGATACAGATTCAATGATGTTCAGGCAAATGGCTCACTAATAGTATGCTCACGCGGAGATCAGGATTGAAATTGACGAAAAGCCAAGGGAATGCAGTCCTATGAATAGACTTGCCAACGCGAGAACGCTGGGGACGATGAAGCGAGGATTGGCTGTTACTCGGCGGGGTACGCGTTGTTGGAACTTATGCTTCTATCCCTCGGTTCATTGCATACCTAGCAAGTTTCTCAACAATATGTTGCGTTTGCATCCTGGGAGCGTATGCATGATGAGATCTAGACCCATGAGAGACCTACCAGTGCTGTGGACTGCGATTGAGAAATATATAGTCTCCAGGCTAGCGGTGATCAATATGTCACATACAGAAGCGGCCATATCACGAATGTACATCGATTGCTACCAAGCCACAAGCCTAAGTCTAATGAGCGCGTGGAATGGGCTTAAATGGAGGTGGACGCCTACTAGCAGTTGATTATTCTGTTTCATTACCGGGAATTTAGCGGTTTCGCACGTATTCGCCAACTATCATCCATCTTCATATTCTACTTGGACGGTGGGTAGAATGCCACGAACGCCGGTAGGTGCTCTACCTACACGACGAGAACTTGAACTTGAACGCGACGACACGCACGGGTGTTTCAACGTGAATTTCGCCAGTGGATATATCACGCACCAAGTCCCGCCCTTGTGAGCCGGTGCTTGATGAACTATATCTCGCGTCTCAGAAGATAGAGCGACAGACCAAATTGTACAGGTGAGAGCACACTTGGCGTTGATTTAAGGGTATCAGTTTGATCTCGAAAGAGCGACGAGGCAATGACTCACAATTGGAATGACAGAGAATCTTACGAAAGACTTGGGAGAATTGCGACTGTACATGTCGACACAGGTCACAGACTTATCCACTGATATGGAACGTAAACCTACTAAACTAGATTCGCCTCGCAAACGCTTTTCAGTCGGGTCGGTCAGCGCACAAATACATTTTGCTCGTGACGTACACTTGGGAGACGAAGGTAACCAGCAGCTGCAAGTAAAGATGAGCTACTACCATATAATCAGACTCAAATATTTACGATGCATGCCGTCTTGCTCTACGGTCAGGTCAGAGACGATCTCACCAATGAGCGCTCATAGCGCATACCAGATCCCATCTTGAAGCGAAGGCTGAGGTTGATATCAAATTCTCTCGGAGAGAACGACGTTTTTCACTGGCGCATGAATGAAATCTCTGTACCCAAGCTCATGGAAGTGTCCTTCTTGGTGATTAATAAATCGTATATTAAGTGACTGTTGAATAGTATCTGGAGAATAGACAAATACGGGTGATAAAGCACCCGATCTTCAAAGTCAGACACAGCCTGAGCTTGTGACCCAGTCACGACGTACATATGGTTGATCTGGTAACGATCGAATCGTTTCGAGTGTGCCTCCAGAAGTAACTCGTTACCATTTCCCGGAATCCACTGATAGGCTTCTACTAAGAGAGGATCAAAGGGCTAAGGAGCTAGCTACCAGAAGCTTGCATGAATTTTGCCTGTGGAGCCTGCCAACCATATACCGGAGCAGCCATACCCAATCGAATTCGACCGTCAATTTATGGGTTCAACTCACTGATTCGTGAACCTATCACTGACGACTTCGACTCGAGATCAACGGGTGGGTGCGTGGGGGCTATGAGGAAGCCAATTTGAGGCTGGGAGCGACCTCAGCGCAAGCAAGAGAGCAAGGTAAAGGTTGAACGCCTGAATCGAGGCAAGCTCCACCTCCGGTAATCCTGAACAGGGGAGTTAGGAAGCGAAAAATCTCATCGCTCGCCGTCAGGTGAATATCAAAACCCTATGGAAGGACGAACCTCTGAAGTAAGTACGGCGAAAGAGGAATCAAGTTCTGTTGTACCGTCCTCCGATCTACAAGCACTCTTTCAGCGCTATGATGCTGACTGGTGTCACTGCGGCGCACGCCAGGTGACTTGAAGTAATTCGATGGCGCATTACGATTTCTTCCGAGTCTCTGAACTTGTGTCCTCTGACCTATATCGGAAAGATTTAGCTCTTGACCAGCACCGTCGGTATTGCGTGACATCATGGGCAGTGAGACGTATTTAAACTTGAAGCCGTGGATTGCGGTCTTCGACAATGGATTCCTTCGCTCGTTCCGCTTCATACTCTATACTGAACCATAATCCCAGTCTATAGGCTCAACCTACGTTCATCTCCTCAAGGATTTGCCTGTTGACAGCTGTAGTCATGCCCTCCCTATACTCGGCCCTTCAGGCTGACCTTCAAGCATATGTACGCCGTTCTGCTAATTCCAGTGTTGCTGACAGCGATTGAAATCGCCATTTCCCATAAGCACGCGTCTCTCTTAACCGGGTCTTCCGCATTCCAGCCTGTGGGGCGTATCCCTTGTGATATTCCATCCCTCAGATGTCGCATGTCTGTGCTCATCGATAAGTCGTTCATCCTGAGATGAACGGTTCAACCTGCTTTGAAAGCCGCTGCCAGCGACCCAATACCTATTCGAATCAAACGCCTTACAGTCACACGAGGGTACACATAAAGAGATGAGAACTAATTCCTCCTGAGCCGCAACGGGAATGGAATGGAACCTACATGAGGTCACCATTCTTCAAATGCCCGCGCAAGATAATGTCCCTGACTGGGAAAGAGGGGTGAGCTGTCGTGAGCAAAATGGAGGCAGGTAAAATGAGTCAATGACGAACCGGTCGCGACAACGATCCCAGGAGCATTGACATCCTGTGGGGAAAAGAGGTGGACTTGGCGAGAACATCCCCCATCTGAGAGTACCTTGGCTATCGTCTTAAACTGGACCTGAAAATCTACATTGCACGTTCAGTGACATTGAGGGTGAGTACAGCGAACATGAGCCTACATTTCACAATCATTTTCAAATGATTAGGTCTATCTCCATAGCTTGGGAAATAGTCTCTGACCTTTGAACCCGCTTGCAGCTTGCGTTGGAGAACATCCTGCTTGGTGAGACAGAGTATGAGGCCGGCTTTTTTGAGTAATCGGGACCCGCAAATCGCGCGCCAGAGGAGGAGCGAATCTTCTAATCGGTTGACCTTCGAGTCCTCCAGTGAACGCTCGTCAAAAGTCGAGAGAGCTAGGATGCATTGTTAGATGTAGCAGTGGGGCCCGAGTGTGATTGGAGAGGCTTCGAGCGTACTCACAGGCGACTAAAGGATTTGAACAAAAAATGAGATATGCGCAAGAAAGGAGAAGACGATGGTCCACTTACAAAACATAACCGCGTGTATCCCTTCGCAGAAAGACATCCACGCATGTCGCACCGTCCTCCAACTTCCGATATCATACAAAAACATGTATCTCTCAGTCGTAAACCCGTTAGGGTCCACTATTTGCTCTACTCCAATTTGGTACTCTCGGATGCCACTTCCTGAGCAAATATGCGCGACGTCTTCATCAGAAGGGGCATAGTTACGAGAGGCAACTCGGTCTATATCTTCCAGAAAACTGGGTGAAGCACCAATGAGCAAAGCTTATAGTACCGTTATCAAAGCAAAATTGGAGATCTGGGGAAGGTACATACATTTGAGCCGATTCCTCCAACTTGATTTCTCTCTTTCTCAGTATCGACTTCACTTTCTCGTCCATCCACAGAATTTTAATTTCCCCTCCCCAATGAGCCATTACTTCCGTCGCTCCCTCACTTTCCTTTCCAAGCTGGAAAGCAGAGTTTGTTTCGATTGAGGCATTTAAGTGTTTACGCAGGTTCTCTTCCGCGCACCTGAGAGGGGTCAGTTGGGAGAGCAGAAGCCGGTGTATGTCTTGGATGTTACCACTTTCCCCAGCCGACACACTGGTATCTTTGGCAGAAGAAGACGATTCGAGTGTACGTGAAAGGGCAGGGCCTGGAGAGAATGAGGTATCGAAAGAATACTCGTTCGCCCCGTCCAAGTGAGTGTCGTTCGGAGGTTTAGGAGAAGCTCCATCATTCATTTCAGACAGAAGTGCATCAAGGATTGCCACAACTGCTTCGAGAATCCTGAGCTGGATAACGGACTTCCACTTTGCCATCTCTGCATCCCACTCTGTTCGGCCGTATCTCATTCGCAATTCTGCAGGCCCCGTGAGTGTTGATGTCGGTCGGTATAACAGGAACTGATAGAAGAGGTACTCACGCCTGACCATGTTTGTCCTCTCTGCGAAGAGATGTAGCTCAGGGGACGCTGGAACCTGGAATGAGAAAGTAGCACGTACCGCTTTCGGATTCCCCAATCAGCACCGCCTTCAGTAGGTTCTGCTGTGTTCTCATCAGCATCTCCCTCTCTTTCCTCAGCTCCACATCAATGGTCACTAGGGGCAAGATGGCAATTCCTCACGGCAGATTTGGTATTTAAATTAATGAATATTTTTGATAAGTTGTCGTGATCAAATCAGTGGATAATTACCAATGGTTTTTCAAAAAGATGCAGTCGATCAGATCGATGGGACCGGCAGCAGACTTTCCAAGAATCTTCAGCAATTCTCCCACTAATTATCTGACGCGCAATCGAACCAAACAAAGAACCGCTAGATCACAAATCCCAAGGAATCCGACCGAGAACGGCGAGGGGCAAATGCCGGATTCAGAGCACCGCCCCAGGATCAACCGAATCTGTAAATCGTAGGTGCTTGCAATCGTGGATACCACTCTTAACCATGAATTCGCCTCAGCTTCGTCCTATGCCTCTCATTGGGCAGGACATGCCCATCTACCCTTCACAAGTCGCTGAGGTGGATCACAATGTATGTCACTTTGTCTTATAATATGCCTGATGAAGGGCTGGCTAACACTCCATAAGCTTCAAGGTCTCAACTTTAGCAGCCAGATCGAGTTTTGGCAGTATGCCAGGAGCCGCAAACCGACAGCTATTCGCCACCCGTTAGACTTGACATTTCGAGGCCTGTAAGTCTCTCGATAGAATAATCTTGTAAGACGACCGTTCAGGGTCGCAAAGCTTTGAAGTCGACCCACAGACAGTTGGCATTCAGGATGGTATCGGACAGTATCCCCGAGGCAAACTGCTGGAGGAACTGGCCATTCATGTGCTGGAGGGGTACCGGCACCTTATAGACTACCTAGTGGAATGTGATGCCACAGTTGAAGACGAATCCGTTGAAGATGACACTGTTTACCAGGCGGCCCACCTTTTGGCGGAAGCTGGGGAAGCATACGACCTCAATTTGGACAGGGCTACTGCCGTTGTCGACTGCGTTTCAAACCATTCGTACCCCCATTGGCCCTCCCGTGCTATCGCAAGTCTCATCTTGATGAGCTACGGTCTCCTGCTTCGAGGTGTCGGGAATTTCATCGAGTGAGTGTGACAATCCTTCATCCCCACTCTGAACATTCCTACCTATCTTCAAGCCTATTCAAATGCAACAACATACCTTCCCCGCAATTCGACCCTGAAAAGATTTACCACCTCTGGTATGACGTGATAGGTCAAGACGTCCATTCGCTCCTCCAAATCCATTGCAAGCGCGCTCGAGACTCCCCTTTCGATACACCAAGCCTCACTCTACGCAAAGCATCCCTTCTTCTCTCAACGCTGACAGACCAAGAGCTAGACACGGCAACTGCTGTCATCACCAGCCTCGGTCGATTCGATATGCCTTCGGGCGAAATCGCTCGAGCGGCTCTTTCTCGCGCACATCGGCGCCTCTCTGCCCAACTTATCTACGAGAATAGGTACCCCTAGCAATTCTACTCTTGCAGAGCTCTACTGACTTCTTGCCAGTAGCCCGGAAATCGACATGGATTGCGACGAAGGATGTACCCGTAACTCTTTATGCGAGTTGGAGATGTACACAAGGCAAAGCTTGGTTTTGTTGTTGGCCGAAGAATCGTTGAATACTCATAGCCAATCGTCGGAGAATTGATCCGTTTCCCCTCCCTTTTCGGACCTCAACCATTTGCAATCCACTTATCTACATGTACACTCCTTTCTTGTCGACAAAAAAGCTTCTGTTTTGCTGACTAAGGGTTCAAGGATATCTAAGGAAGCTTCTCAGTCTGCGTCAGCGTTAATCCCCAGTGACGCTTATATCCACCTTCATCCCAGACCTTATCCTCGACATGTCTGCTACTAAAGAAGCCCCCGGACCCGATGTCGACAGACCGGACACCTTACTGCTCATTGGCTCTAACTCGAAAGAAGTCTTCAGGGAAGAGGATGGGGGAACTGCTTTCAACGTAAGTTTGTTTTACCGTCTATTTATTCTTATTCCTCATCATTTTTCAGCTCTCGAAAGTGAACTTTGCTCTGGACGAGTCGATGCTTGGGGAATACGGTAGCCCTTTGGATGGGAACTCCATTTCCTCCGACAGGTTGTGAGTAGAGACGATGTCCTTTCCATCGTCATAGTGTGCAATTAAATGTTCTTTGCTTTTCTAAGCCGTCGCTTTAAAGAAGACAAACCTCTAACAACAGAAGAAACCGCTCAAATCGTTCTGGAGAAGATATCGCTTGTTGTTCTCGGCGATTACTACGAGGCGGAAGCGGCTGACGCAGTAGATTTTAATTTTGCCTATCCGCGAGAGTCATCCCAAGCAATCGTTCAGACTTCAAAGCTGATGGGAACAATGAAGTCCGCTCATAATTTATTGCCCATAGCCCGGTCGCTTGTCGAAGAACTCAAAGAACGTCCCCGATGGCCTCCCCGTGCTGTCGCTAGCCTTATCATCCACCTCTATACCCTTGTGCAACATACGATGTTGTAAGTGTTGACCGTTCCTGCTCGTTCAGAGTCCTTTCCTCATGCCCATGGCTGTACGTGTATTACAGGACAGAAGAGTCTCTTCTGGCAGCCTCAGATGTTCATCTCTCGGACTTGGTTCAGAAGTGGTGCCAATTGTGTCAGCCTAGCCTGGTCAAATTCGCCACGTTCATGAACGACTACTGCTCAGATCAAAGCGATCTCCCCAACTACATACCGAATGTCTCCCAAGACCTCCGAAAGAAAGCCGGATATCTATTGGTAGCAGCACGCACCTTCCAAGACCGAGCCACCCTAGCCAACGAAGTGATCTCTTGTCTGGGAAAATTCCTGGTGAGCACACAGGTAATCGCAAATGTAGCCCTTGAATCCGTTGAGGATATCCCGCCCGATCTGTTAAAATCCCGGTAAGCTCCCTTCCTTTGATCCAAACTCTGCAGTTTGCTAACGATTGGTAGTGGGGCCACCGAGCCTCGAGAAAAATCCGTCAGATTTTCTCCAGGGACTATGAACATGTCAAGCCCCCTTCCCGTTTCCCAGCAACACACGGCATCGGTACCCAAAATCCCTTCACCGCCCTCCTTCCCCTCAGTAGGCCACTCCTCGGCCGAAATTGTCCAAGCTCCGTTGCCTGTCAAGCCAGAACTCTCAGGAGCGACGGGCTATGTCCCTCAATATGGCAGCCTTGGCATGCCAGGAGGTTTCGTCTCTGCCCATTACGCTCAATCGAATGCCGTTTCGGGACAAGGTATGCTCTCGCAAGCTTCGAACACTCAGCAACAGCCCTTATCCACCCGAGACGCACCACCGACGTCAAGCTTTGCCTCCCAGACCAGTCAGCAACATCGTATCCATTCGCCTCAAGGTCTAGGGGGAACTCCCGCCCAGAGGAGTCAAGGAGATCTTTTCAAGGAAGCGTCGGTATCGCTGGCAACTTCCAATACGAACCAGAATCCAACGCACTCGATGGCTCCACCCACAGAGTCACCTTTCTCTGGGTTTCCTTCTCGAAACCCTTTCAACCCGTCCGCTAGTGCTCATCTTCTCGGCGGATTGATGTGGGTTGATTCCGTTCCTCTCAGTCGACCGAATTGGATTCTAACACTGACTGCGCTTTTTCATAGGCAACCATACCCGGCGAGTGCTCCTCAACCTGTTGCGGCAGTGATGTCTTCTGTATAGTGAGTTTCTCCGTCACCCCTGATGATCGTGTTCGATTGAATTTTGTTTTGCCAAAGTCAACCTCATGGCTTGTATCCCTCGGCGCCTGTTAGCAATGGTCTCGCGCACGGCACCTCCTACCAAAACCTCGAGTGAGACAAATTGTCCATCTTAGCCGCTACTGCCTGTCTAACCTATCCATGTCAGTGGGCCCGTAGATCTCATACCGAAATACTCCCCAACAGAATTGAAGATACCAAACACCTCGGATAGCTTCTCCTTCTACAAAGTTCAAGGGCTCAACAAGCTCGATTTCAGTCGCCTCCGCACCACCCAAGCTTTGGTAGTGGGTGACACGTTGGAGTACACCGACACTACCAGCCCCAAGCGTCGCAAAATGTACGTCTGGAGGGGACGAGATGGTTGGATCGACGTAAGCTCGAAGTATTACAGCTCCACTGGGAAGGACGATCCGTACTTCAAGCATCCGCTGTATAGCGGTGCCGACACACGAATTTTGGCGATGAAGAACATGACGACTATGGAACCTACTTATGTCAAGCCCAGCTCCTACAGCTCAAAAGCTCGGCAGTTCGAGCTTGCAAAGGTCAATGTCGTAAGCAGGTCGAGTTCGAGTTCAAAGTCTAAAGGGAAAGAGAGGGCGGGTTCGGATGATAATGCTTCCCTGAGTTCGGACTGAGTGTGTAGATGTACAGGTCCTATAGGTTACAGGCGCAATGCGTATATCCTCTCCTCGAATAGCCCAGGATTTCTTCACCTGATGTTTCAATTACAAATTGAGGGTTTTCTAACTTTGTCTGATCCGGACACCTCGACCAAACAACGCAAAGGAATTCATAGAAACGCGTATGTTTATTCTTTCCCGCCGGTCCCTGCATTACCGCCATCCTCCGTGCGCCTCACGTGTGTTGTATATAATGGCAATGCCTTGGTTCTCTAGGCCTTAGTCTGGTGGCGAGAGCAGGGTTCTCTGCCTTTGACTTACTTCCATCATCTGGTATCTTACACACTCCTCGCCCTCCCTGCATCATTTCAAGAATTACCTGCTGTCGCCCCGCCGCCAGTCTCACCTGAGCGAACTTCTGCAATGGACCTGTCCAGATTAATAGAAGCCATTAAGACATTGGATATTGTGAGTACCCATTATTGCCTACCATGGGTGAATACGGTGATAAACCCGTGCCAAGGGCTTGGATTCCCCAACTATCGAGACAATCTGCAGATCGCCAAAGGCCGCTGAACTTGCCGCGGAACGGATCCATGTTGCGAGGGAGGGAATTATGGACGCGTGGAAGCACCTCCTACCACCCGATGGGGTTCAACCTTCCCTTTTGACCCGCCCTACTTCTCCAACGGCTTGCTTTATGATCAAAACACCTACACCCCATCCCGAAATCCCAGCAACCGTTCACTCAGCCCCGCTCGACAGGCCTTCGACGTCAATTACACCTTTTCCTATATCCAGAAGCTCCTCGTACTTCACGGCCGCTTCAACTACACCGGATTTCAGAGTCAACGAGCTTCCGATACTGCCTACAATTGACCTCCCAGAGTCTGTGGCCATCTTGATTCTTGAGCATCTGGTGTCTCCCAGGTCGCGTGTCTGTATAACTTCGTGCGACCTGGAGGCCACTGCATTTCACACACTTCTATCCCTCTACCCAGGCTGGAAGAAGATGGCCTCCAATCATTCCGGTTTATGGGGGAAAATCCTTCGAATAGATTCAGACGGTCTCTCACAATTCAAGAAGTACCTCCAGCTCTCGAAGAACTCTCCCCTATACTTCGTTTCTTCTCCCCAACACGAGCCACTTAGCGCAGAGCGACTCGCCGTCTGGAGGCTCGCATCAAGTCAGTCGTTTCGGTGTGCCTCCCTGTCATTCGGGATCGCCTTGTCAAGTATAGATGGAGATACTCGCCCTCTCCACCTCTTTCTCTCCAATCCCGCACCTCGTTTGGAGCACGCCATATTCGCCAACATCTCCCAGCAGAACACTGTGTTCCCGATCCCTACTACAGATCACTCCATGCATGAAGCCAGAACACACGTTTTCAAGGATCTCTGGGTCGGGCACGCTCCGATGCTTCGATCATTTCAACTCCAAGGGTGTTTGGGTCTGTTCGACCCGCGCTTGACCACGTTCGAATACTTGACAGTTTTGGATGTATCAAATGACGGTCGAAACCCAATTTGGCCTCTTGCTCGCTGGATCGCAACGCTATCCCAATTGACCCATCTACGGCACCTGAAAATTTTGGATGCCATCCTTGTTCCTCGTCACGCCCCTCCCCCGTGTCATTGCGACAGGTGTTCCTCTCCTATCAAATTGCAGTCCCTTTCCACATTCTCCCTCACCGCTCATATTCTAGTGGCAGAGCCACTATTATATTGCATGAATTTCAGTGCATGTACCTCCATTTCTATCCGTTTGCACAATCAGAACGGCCCCGTGAATGGAACGCAACAGCTACTGGAGTCGCCAGACTACATGAATGCGTGTATTGGTCGCGGTTTTCACTGCATTCCACCTCCGGTTCACATCACCTTCGACACCTGGAAAGTTGAAATCTCTATGCACATATTCCGGCTACGTCTTCGATCCAGGGAAGGGATAATTTCCAGTGTTATTATAGACTTCACTGGCTTGGGTATCTCTTTCGAGCAATGGCAATCCGTCCTCAGCTCAATCCTTCATAGGATCGGAAGCGATATTCCGCGGCTCCTGCTCCATGTAGGACATCTTGCAATCGCCATTGACACTCCCCTTGCGCTCCATGTACTCCAAAGCTTTCGACTCTTCTTGGCTCGCTTCTCAGCAGCAGTCTCGCTCCAGCTTGACGACGGAGCCATACGACGCCTTTGCCCGGCCATCCTTCGAGAGTCGCCTCTTGACGATGAACCAGTATATGGTGCTCCACTTCCCTACCTTGCAAAAATATGTATCAACGCATCGATTATGGAGGATTTCGCAACTTGGAATGCATTTCTCTCATACCTAGGGAGGCCGGTTGACACCCCATTCGAGACCGTGGCGTTCGTTGTGATCGAGGACGGGGGGAATGATGTGTCGAAAAGGTCGTGTGAGGTCTTGTCAGGGCTGCCCGAGGATTTGGACATATCCATAGGCTTATCTAGGCGCGGAATTGTCCATACAGCCTTTGGTCGTGATAGGCTCGGCAACGCTATTCCACGAGCCACTCTTGGATGGGGGGATCAACATACTTTGGAGAGACTTGTTGCAGAGTGGTTGGAGAATGAGGACGTAGAAAAGGGCTTGCAATATTCTGTATCTACGTAGAGCCTGCCCGTTTGGCGCTGGTTAATCCTTATCCTTTCAGCCCATTTTTAACCTTGATTCCGGCAATTCGCAAGCTGAAGACGATCACATCCACCATCTGTAGCGCTCCTAACATTGAGTCCATTTGCTAATCAAGATGGTCAGAGGTCCCAATGCAAACTTCGAGGCGTCCAATTCGGTCTTTTGAGTCAGGTGAGGTTCCGTCAACTCACAAGCTTGGGGACGATGCCCATTCCTTAGTTTGACCATAGCTCTACCGTACTCTCAGTAAAGTGCAACTCGAAGCGAGCGTTGCGAGTAGATAACTACGAGCAATGAATATACAGGCCTGAATTCCTCACGATCACGATCCTGAGAAAACGCTCTGTAAGGTGTAGCAATAACATTGGCAGAGACCTTCGAGCAGTAGCCTTTTGGATGACGCTCACGCGCTCTGTCGCCTACGTACCCAATAACAGCCCCAAAATTTGAGCTCGAACCCAAGCTAGACAAACAAGAGAATGAAAACAGACTTATCCCCACCCGCACCTGCGCCAGAGGGATTGCCATGATCAGACGAGGGCGAGCAGTGCAGAAAACAATAGGGAAACGACAACACGCGCAAACAACGCGCCTCGCGCGACTTCCTCAGATCTAAGTTGTCAATGTTATACGATTTGTCCGCGCAGCAAAGCAACCCTCAGGCCTCAGGAACGTGAAACACGGCATCAGAGAAGTGACGACCAAGAATCCGCATCATGTTTTACGCTCCAGTAAGGTAGAAGGTCAACTTAGTTTGGGTGAAGCTTTGTTCAACTTAAACTTTTCTTAGCACATTTTGAGTGGCCAGGATCTTATAAGTCGTTGGAACTCCTAGAAAATCATCCACCAGGTATAAATACAGAGCTGGAGTAGACATTTTGGTCCAACCAAGATGGATCGTCCCCCTACTCAATCCCATGAATGGGAGTTTCATCCACAATATGGTATTATCCACAGGTGCTACTGTGCAATTTGCAAGGCGTATACAACCCACCTTCAACCATTCTACAACAGTCCAGCGGTCAAGAAGTCCAAAGACCAGGACTCGCTTTACGGAGTCTTTTACCTCGACGGTCTTAACGAAGGGATGAGTCGAAGTATTCAACGAATATCAGATATATTGAAGGAGCTCGAACTCACCAAACTCCAACTGGAGGAAGCGTCGAAACAGTTGGAGTTGGAGCAACGGCTGCGGCGACAAGCGGAGGATAGACTTGATAGGGTATTGAAACGCGGGGTCACGCTCGCGGGAGGGTCGGCCCCTGGCAGCGTAGGAGAGGGGATTGGTCGCTCACGATTCCCATACCAACAACCTCTGGCATCCTATGACCCAGTTGCGAATTCACGGGTTGCGAGCAATTTTTCAGCGGCACCAAACATCATAGACTCGTTTGAAAGAGATAGTCAGGCTCGATCTCTATCAGTGGCGGCCACGACCAAACGACCACCACCACCATCGAACAGGAATCAAAAGCCCGCCCCTGGTCTGCCACCCCGCCCAGACCTTCCAGCCTCGCAAACAGTCAAGACAAACCCCACCCTTGAGGACTCAGTCGAGACATGGTACGACTACTACTGCGTCCACCAGAAATCCTGGCCCCGTGGTGTCAGATGCGACGCCCTTCATCGACCTATCCTCTCCGATCTACGGGCGGACAGGACAATCGCGCGGTTTCGACCGAATCTTCCTCCCCATGCACGACATCCTTTGGATCTGGAGACCATATCTATTAGTACAGACGTGCACGGAGTCCTTCCATCACCTCGCAATCAATTCAAGAACATGGTCGTCGAGATTTTCTCTCAACAAGGACTGTACTGGGAACGGGTCACCCACCTCCGATTGTATCCCTGTCCTTCTGTCACCTACAACACGTACAATGGACCGTTCCCAGTAACCATGGACGATGTCATTCGGCATTTCGCCAATTCTGGAATTACTCGAAAAATGGCGGAACAGGACTTCGAACCGTGGGCGCAGAACTATCAAGCAGGGGTGAATTCTTCGATTCCGTTTATCCCTCATCCAAGACAGACCAGGAGGAGAAAGTACTAGTCCTTTGTAGATCATGCAACATTCCATAAATTGTTCTTGTAGAAATTTTAACATTGCGACACAGAGTAGCTCAGCTCCTAAGATTGTAGATTTTCAAATTTGTACATTAATACGATCTCAATTGCTCATCTCAAGTTGCGGATCCAACAAGTTAGCGCCCGATCTCAGGAAAGCGCCAACTGCGGCCGATGGACCGATCATATTGCTCTGATGGCACCGAAGTGGGACCGGGTATTCTGACCACCACGTCACCTTCCCTAACATAGGCGTTGAGAACCGTATCCATGTCGTCTCTCTACAAGCATCCATCCAAATAAATTTCGCTCCAAGGTAGATCCCATCTACTGTATATTGATCTTAAATCCATGAGCGAGATGCTAATTATGCGATACTAAGAATTACATATAAATTCCGGTAGACAACTTGAAGATTGACTGTTAAAATCAAAAGTAGAAATCAACTGACCCGCAGCGAGTAAGAGTCAAAGGCGAATCAAAGGCGTAAAATTGGGAGTGCACAATAACGAGGCGAGTAACTAGATCAAAAAAAGGCCTTGAAACAGGTATATAGGCTGTCTCGAGCGATTCAACCCGGCTATATTGACGCGACCCCGCAAAGACTCTCGCTGGCGTCCCAGAATGTGGAGGAGTGGGTAGTTGACCACGGGTTCCCTCGTAATAGCAACACGGCATTCCGGACAATTGTAACGGAAGACCTTTGCTGGGTCTTTTCCATGGTCTCTCAGGGCGCGAACAAGGAGGGGCTGATCATGACGAGACGTGGGGATAAGCTGGCATTTGTGGAGGTCATGGTTGGATCGTTTGTGGTCGAAGACGAGAAAGGTCGACAGTTTTTTCTGCAGTTCGGCGCGGAACCAATCTCGAAGACAAATGCCACAGAAGCCATGGCCACAGGGCGTACTGAGTGGTTGTCAGCAACGGAAAATGAAGGTAGTATCAAATCACTTACATGTACGGTCGCGCTATGGGTTGAATGCAGATTGTGCAAGTGCCAATCTGCTCTACAGACTCACGGATCTGGGAAGAAGAGAGTTAGAGTGATAGACCATAAAAGCCTAGTCTCCGGTACATACCTCCTGCACAACTGCTTCTGGTGCTAGGGCTGGAGGCGGCTGTTGCTGCAAAACCTCGAGAGGGGTTGGGAGATCATCCGACTCAGTTGAGGCTACGGATGTTACCGAATCGACAGAAGGCTCCCTAGCTCGGTTACGGTGGTGTCTGTTCCTCGACGCACGAGAATATGTTGTGACGACACGAGCTGCGAGTGGCGTTGTAGGAGTCAGGGGCTCCCATATGACGGCCTGAGCGGTGCTCGGTGTGGAGGGGGTTGACACCAAAGGAGGCACTGCCGAGGGCGCTCGAGACTGGCTCGGTGAAAAAGGAACCGGCAGGGAGAAAGTTGAAGGCCCTTCCGAAGATGGTGTAGGGAGTTCGCGTACAGATCGAGACCGAATTGGTGTGGATGGAATCGATGAAGGAGCGGACGTGGATGCGACCGGTAAGGGACCTACTAACGAGGAAGGTGCGGAGGATGCTGAAGCTGGGCCAGAGGAGTCACAAGGTGCGGTCCCCTTCAGACGATTCGAGCGGCGAGGGTGGTCATCGGAGTAAGGTGAGGGCCGAGTAGGACGAGTATCTTTTGGCATCTCCGGTGGGTCGCTGGCTGGGATGAGTACCTGGCCAAACTCAAGGTATTTAGACGTCGTGACAGAAAGGAGCTGTGGCACGAACCTGTGTCCATCGAAACCACCCACAAGGTGAACAAAGCCGCAAAGTTCATGGTTCATGAAAGGACGGAAGGAATTATGGACAAGCTTGATTGGCTCCGGTCTGAGTTGATGGTGTGTCCCGCGCCAGCCCAACGTGACCAGGCAATTCAAATGGTCTTCTTTCTATATTCTGAGATGGCATATTGGAATTCGTGTTACAGTGCTGCCGGGCCCTAGCCTTAGGTTGTAGCTTCAACGCCCGGAACAAAGAAGATTGGACCTTGTAAGTGGGCGTTGGCCGAATAATTCAAGGAGGCACAATCTATTCGAAGTCCTGCGAGATAATACACCAAACTCTGAGTAATGTACTAGGTAGGTAGGGTGGGATGTCCAAGGTATACTACTGGGAAAGAAGAATTCAGGTAGTGGGCTTCAAGCTGGACACGGCGGCGGGCTCTGGTTCAAAAATGGAGAAGTATAGTCGATCTCCGTTGCGAACCCCGTTGAGGGATAAGACGCGGCTATGAGGCACTGTCGCAGCGGGAGGACTTCAGTACAGCAATCTGACGGAATATCAAAGAGTATGCTTACCCTCATGCAAGATAGCACTACTACGTGGTCTTGCCTCAAAATTCCATTCAGGCCACAATGAAGCTGTTACGGTCTTCTTTGCCTCTAGCCGGCAAATGGCGGCACCGACTATGGGATGACCTCGTACCCATTCCAACTGCTTTTCAAAGATTTCTTTGATGGGGACAAACCCAACTCGTTCGTCGCGACCAGTTGCTGGTCCTGAGCGATCGGTGTAGACGAGTTTATGGTAATGTTGACTGGCCACAACAACCCACGCAACCAAGGGGGCAAAGATATCGTGGTATGGATCCACACATTCGCCGTTGCTCTTGTTCAGAAACTCGTATTGAGATGAAATGTAGATGATTAGATCGTGCATAGCGCCGCGCGAATAGATTCTTCGCCACCGATGATCCTTCGACGCTGCATTCATGTCGTTGATTGGTAAAAGGCGGTCTACCGGAAGATGGGGATAGTCTTGCGGCAGTGCCTCCCGATAAGTAAGGGCGCAAAACACATTCTGCAGCTCGATGAGTGCAAAAAAGCGGAAAATGGCCCTGACACCAAGTTCAGTATCCAAGTTGGGAAGGTGGCCATCATCTACATCGTCTTCAGAACCATCTCCAACTCTTAGCAAACGTCGAATCACGCACCTTGGTGCGAACGATGCATTTTAGCCATGCTAACATGATAAAAGATCATCTGCCTTTGTAGGATATTCCAGATTTCTTCGTGCTCGACATTTGTGATAATATTCCCCCGGAAAAATCCATGGACGATGCCCATGACGGTCTTGTCGATGACACTTGTTGCGATGAAGTGGCCACCCCTACACAGAGAGGGCTCCAACGTCCAGACCGCGTGAGGGCGGGCTGGGCCCATCAAGCTAGAAGAATGTTATTTCGATCAAGGTAAAATAGTATGTTCAACAGACGTACAGTGTGTGCCGGCAGTTCAAGACAATGGCTTCTGTCGAGTAAATTTTGCGCGTCTCGGTAACATCGAGCTGTGGGTGGGCCCAGAACTTGATGGAGGCAAAATCATCGGGGCTTTTTTCCCGAGCTACTCCCCAGAGCTTAAGCCCACAAGCCACTTCAATAAAAGTGCACAGACCGTCAGAGTCGATGTGCCAGTAGTGGTGTGCACCCTCCGTTGCCCCCAGTGACCAACGGAGGTCAGCAATAGGCATTGAGAGTGACAGACAATATGGTTCACCGGCTGTCTGCAGGAATGCGCGGGCATCAGAAGAGAATGGAGACGGCTCGATCCCAGCGTTTGGGTTTGGAAAATGGAGTGCGTTCAGGCTCTTCTTTGATGCGTGGTCAGCGATGGATGCTTTGTAGAGATGTTCTGGGGTGCCAACGGTAATCCGGTGCTGAAAATTCCCAGCTTGAGGGCGGATAGATTGATCTGGTAATGCATAACCAAGTTAGTCGCATGCGCAGACTGAGGTGGACCGTACACATACCCTGAATCTCGGTAGGTTTATGTATAGAACCCAAGACCGCTTCTATCCCTGTGATGTCAAATTGAATTTCAGGCCGATCTTCATCGGTTATGACAATGCAATGGTCGAGTAGTAGATTCTGGACCTCTTGCACTGACAACCGATTGAACTCTTTACGCGTTACAATATGGAAAATGGAAGTCTTTGGCTGAGTGAGAAACCGAGGAAGCATTCTAGATTCGGGGTTGGTCGCATCCTGGACGTAGTCTGCCTGTAACTGTTCATGAAATTGACGGAATGCTTTAAAATCACTGTTGTTCTGTAGGGCGCTGATGAGCAGGGATCCGAGGGCAAGAACAGGTTGGTGCGTACGTGAAAGAAAGCCTTCCAGTCATATTCTTTCCCATCGCAATCAAAAAATTTTGCGATGTAAGGGTTACGCAGGGAATCCGTGTATTTCTAAGGCCGTAAGTCAGCCCTAATCGATCGTGGGACATGTAGGGACTACTTACTGGAGTAGGTTGGTCAACACGAAGAGCGGGAAGTGCGTCGACGATATTGATCTGTAAGGCATTATAAGGAGGAGCAGATGATATTGAACCACTCGCACGTACCTCGAGTTCCTCCTGCTTTACTCGAATTCTCTCATCGAGCTCACGTCGTCCATCCTCATGTGACAAAAGCTCCATAACGCTGTCTACGTCCACAACCTCTGGAGATACATGGGAGAGTTTACGGCGCTTGGGTGGTGGCCGTTTCAGCTTCTCCGGCTTGACCTGCGGAAGTTCCTCAGTGACAGTGGCTGGTTGTCGGTTGCGCTTTGGGTAGCGAGAAGCGCCTTCCTCTGCTTGTTCTGAGGCTGGATTTATGGGGTTGATTAAGACGGACTGGTCGTCGAATACCAGGGGAGGAGGCCGCAGGGAGGAGGAGCGGACGGCTGGACTACCGACCTGAGGCAAGAGCGGAAGGTCAAGGCTCAATGGTATGATTGCCGGGGAAAGAGATTGCTGCTGAACGGGGTTGAGGGCTGGGCTACCAGTAATAGGCGAGATCGGAGAATCAACATCGAAAGCGAGATTGTCGACGCTCGTTGGTACGGTCGGGGGAAGGACGGCTGGACTACCGACAGGCAAGAGCGGAAGGTCGAGGTTCAATGGTACGATTGCCGGAGAAAGAGATTGCTGCTGAACGGGGCTGAGGGCTGGGCTACTAGTGATAGGCGAGATCGGAGAATCGACATCTAAAGCGAGATTGTCAACGCTCATTGGTACGGTCGTCGGGGGAAGGGATGATTGCCGTTCTGCTGTAGTGACTGTGGTGTTAGGGCTCGGATTGTCAGGGCCAATTGTTCCAGTCATCGGAGAAGGAAATTGCTGCTGTTCTGCTGTGGCGCTAGGGACTGAAGGAGACATTGGTAATGATAGAAAGGCATCGTTCGAGGAAGGGCTCCGGATCGATGTCCGAGCAGCGGGTGAGGTGGAACCTTGTTGACCTTCACTGAGGTTTCCATGGGGTAGCGAATCACCGTCCAAGTTATTGCTACTGCTGCCGGGGTTGGGCACTGCAGACACCGTTTGACTGCAGTTCATCGACTGCCTTTGCTGATGCATGTGCTTGCGTGCGAGGTCTGATAGCGGCCATGAATCAGGCACCTCCCCAACAACGTCGGCCTCCAACAATTTCAATGGGCCGTCTGATTTAGGGCCATTGTCCGCTATAAGGGCTATTAGTACGCCGAGAATTGGTTGAGGATTGGCCACGTACGTCTCTTATAATATTTAGCAACATCCTCAAGCTCTTTCCCCCAATCTCGACGGCCCCACATCTCCGAAAGTCTCAGAGCCGATTCCAAAGAGTTCTGCAATCCGCACGATTGCCGAAAAACTTCGTATAAAATGTCTCGTTGAAGCTGATCTAACACAGGCGGGTATTGATTTCCAAGCTCCTTGCATATCTACAGTTATTAAATCAGCAATGTTGCAAGCTCATAACGGAACGTGACGTACAGTGACCATCTCCTCCAAGGAAATTGACTCTTTGCTCAAAACAACTGGAACCAGGAGCGAGAATGGGGTCACAAACATCGAGTAGTAGAAGGGACATCGAAGGCCTTTCGCGCTGCGGCCCTTTTTGAGGAGGGCAGAGAGATTGGAAAACTGTGCACCGAGCTTGTTCTCGAGTTCAGTGACGCTGTCAGGAAGTTCAAGGTATCCCTGATAGCGTTGTTTTAGCAAGCGTAAGCGTATGAGCCGGTAGTGTACCCACCATGCGCATAAACGCCATGTTCAATGCCATGATGCCAAAATTGGCGAGAATCTTGGAAGCTTTGGAGGAAGCGAGAGATGCTACCGAATCATCCACGATTTTGACTGCAACGTCTTGCAGGGACTCCCCGCTTTTTTTGCTGACTGCGGGTGGCGAAGTTCTGGTAGCGGACGAGCTAGCGAGCGTAGAGAGTGATTTGACCTGCAATTGGAACGAGCTTAAAAGAGCGGGAAGGTCTGCGAGGTGATCCCATATCTATGAGGGTGGGTCAGAGCACTCAAGGGCAGTGAATATGCAGCATCACATACCTTGGAGTTTACAAGTAAATTACCCCAACTCAACCGCTTCTTGTGCTGCAACACCTCGCCATCGCTCCGCCCTGAAAGCCAAAATAGTGTATCAAAAAATTTGTGTGCGCACACGTATCCACCTAGCAGCTCTGCCGCTGGCCTTGGCAGTTTCTGGCTCGATTCTTGGGTAAGGATAGCCATGGCAGTTTGAGGAACAAGCGATGAAAATTCTCGATTTGGCGTGCCTATAATGAGGTCATACAACTGAAAGGTCCCACTGCCGTGAAGGCGATACCCTGCACTCCAGCGTTTCAGCGGATCTGCTAGATCATTGTCCATTTTGTCAAGTGCGCTGGTAAACTTCTAAACACATATTTCAGGATATTTCAAAGCTGGACCGCGCTACGTGTTCGCTCACCTGAAATGCGTCGTTCTCAGAAAGCACTGAAGCCAGCAAGCCTTCACCAAACAACGAGCTCGTCCTGAAAGGGATCAACGAAAGGACGGTAGATTTCTTGCGCATACATTCTGCGGGTTGCTCTTCGACGGGATCCATGTTCACAATCTCGGGGGAAAAAAGGGTATATGTCAAAGTGTCAAGCTATGAACGCATGTAGGGGAGCGCGTTCTCAGCGGCACCGAATGATGGCCTTGATGGAAGTCACGAGGGTTTGTCCCGGAGTGCCCAACTCTCGTGCTGATTCTCTTTCGAAAATTGATTGTGTCTATCTGCAAGTTGATGGATACAGTCGTAAATTAATAGGATAGGAAAATTGAACTTGAGGTTAAATAAGTAGAAATCCTTGTACATTCTCCGCTACACAACATCAATTAGCGCACTCGCAACATTCGTCAGTCTGGCGACAGGGCTGGTTTGATGCGGCCGACCGGATTTGCTTAAGCTCGCATCGTCCTTCAACGGCGGGAATGAGGTCGAGCAAAACTGCATGGATAATCAAATACTCACGTATAGAATTCGAAGATGGTTGCAGGAATTGCTAACACATAGGGCGGCTTGGGTTCCAGGTCAGCGTTCTGATCAGGAAGCTTGGCGAGGAAACCAGCATCATAGGCGTTGATCGGCAGTTGGCGAACGAATTTCTGATTCTTGCTCAAGATTTTGCGCTGGGGGTCGTAATTCCTGATCCTCGGCCAACTGCCTCTCTGTTTGCTGGCATCGGACCGACGAATAGCGAGGGCAATAGAATCTACCAGGTGCAAGAACGTAGTTAGTTCAGGACTCCTCCATAGTGGAGTGAGCACTTGATAGCCTGCCGCCCTGGCTCCTAAACCTGCTTCATCTGTGTCCGATTCGTCCGTCGACATACCCTCCCAACCCAGGTCTTGGAGGAATGGAACGTGGGGTTTAAGAGTAGGGTGACCCTCAAGGGTTAACAAGCGTCGAACATACAGCTATTACAACGAGCAAAGGTCAGACGCTGCAGATAGCAATAAGAGGATGCTCACCGTGTATTTTCGCGTGTTGCGAATCTTTCTCCTATCTCCAATTTCCCCTTTTCGATGAGCAGCATCCATCTGCTTGATCGATTTGACACGGGTATGGAATTTCGCTTTGACGGATTCGAGGATCTCTGGTTCGAGCTCGTGATGCTCCATAAAAGCCTCAGCGAAAACTTCAGCTGCAGACTTATTCCAAGCGCTTCGCGGCCCACCAATAAGGTCAATGGAGAAGTCATACACGCTGCAACTCCGGCGACCACTGGTCTGGGCCCTGTCGGTGAAGCGCTGGGAAGTGGTTTCATCGACAAAGGGTTCGGGGCTGTCATTGAGCAGTCCATTCAGGTGTTTCCGCACCTTCGCCTACAAACTGTGAGATTCACTCATTATTAAAGCCAATAAGAACTCACTGCAAGCTTGTTCTCGGACGTGCTCTTGTGTCGAGGCTTGCGGCGTTTCTTCGTGACGGGGCGGGTGGGCGTGACCCTCCGATCTTCTGGCATTGCATCGTTATTCTTGAGGGAGGCCGCCAGCGACTCGACCGCTCCAGCTAACCGGTCCAGTCTCGATTCAATGTTTCGGATATTCTGTAAGGACGGACTAGTCTGGCGCTGAAAGTCAGAAATGGCTCGCGGGAGAAGAGTGACGAAAACACACTTCAGCATCTCGCTCCATTCTTTCGTCTTCGTCTTCGTTATCGTCGCCATTAGAAAGCTGGCTATCATCTTGAACAGACATGCCCGGAACCTCTTCACCGCCGCCGTTGTCGTTTCGTTGCTTCTGAGCTGCACTGTGAGGCCTGCGTGAGTCCCGAGAGGGCTGGGCCGGAAGGTGCTGCATTTCGGTATCATCGCGGTGGATTTCACGAGAGAGGTTGATTCTCGAGAATCTCTGAACGAAGGGGTTGGTATTGATACTCGCGTTTCGGGAGACGGGCCTCATCGTCGAACTGCTGGCTCTAGACCTCGCTTGTGTCGATTGCCTGCCAAGAGCGGAATTGGGCCGAGGAGACTCGTGGCGTTGAGATATGGCCTGCGGGTTAGATTGGAAACCATCTGCTCAAGATGTCAATTGTGGACCTGGCGGGTGAAGTGCTGGAACGAACCAGTACCGCGGACGCTGGGAAGCTAAAATGCTTTGAATCAGTGAAAGCCACGAAGACAACCACAAGGAGTATACCTTAGACAACCAGCCCCGTCGTTTGGTTGGGCCTTCGACGTCAGATGCGTAGCCTCCTTCGTGGGTTGCTTCGTCATCGCTCTCGCCGTTCAATGATGACCTTGCTATGCTTGTGCTTGTGCTTCTGGCTGTTGATCATTGATGAGAAAAGATTCCCATAGCTGTCTGTTTATGATCGATGACATCATAGTAATGTAAACCAGAAGCTCACCGTGTCGAACTTGAAATTGAGTAAACGTGGATCTAGACATTCCGGGCACCTACGTTACGAGCACCATGAACGCTTGGGCTGGCACTGCGGAGATATATAGGTACAAATTTACCTGCCGTTGAGGATTGACCCAGTGGTCAAAGACAGATTTGTTTGTTATAGATGTATGTATAGACGCGTACAGAATCAGCGGACGAATGCTATCGGGACAATGCATCAAGACAATGGGTCTATATGTAATTAAACTTCTCAAAGCTACATAGTACATTCAGTCACGCAACGAACGAACGTTGACGCCGTATCCAGAGACCAGGCAAAGAGAGAGGAACAAAAGAAGGAAAGGGGAGGATTGCGTTTTGGCCGTCGACGTCGACGTTGACATTCTAGTCTTTACAGAATGCAGAATGGTCAGATCACGCAGTTTTAGGAAAAATAACAAAGAGAGAACCGGTACCTGCGCCATTGATGAGGGTTGGAAGCCTGATATTCAGATCTTGAGCCTCTGAAACGCGTGAAACGAAGCTATGTCCAAACATATCTTCAGTTGCGAAGCCGGTAAATCACAAAGGATGAACACTCACAGTGCAGCGGCCAAATCGACTTGGCCCTTTGAGACAATAGGCTTTCGGCACAGGGTATCGCGCGCTCCGACGGAAAAAACCATTAACTCCCCCCTCCATATGGTGCTCTTCTTGATTCTTCGAATCGATGCGCTTGGGGGGAGTTTGTCGGCGGTATACCCGCAGACCAGATAGGTGCGGTTTTCAAGCACAACCAGAGCACGATGAAGAGTGGTTCCACCGGTAGGAATATCCTCAAACTTGGGAACGACTGCAATGAATGGTAGCCAGCGATAGCCAACGCGGGACTTCGCATTTGTAGACTCGAATTGAACGAGCCGCCGCTTCTTGTTGGAAATCGAATAATGATACGCAAAGACGATATCGTTCTGCGGTGTCCGAGAAAAGAATACGTGAACGAATTTGAAAGTGAAATAACAGGAAATGGAGTACCTTGGGAGGGGCAGACGCGCGCTCGGGATCAGGAGTAGTGGAGATTGATCGGGACCCGCGACTGTGAGACCGGCGTCTACGAGTGCTGATGCGGGGGTGGGCTGTGATTGCCTTTGAAGAATGAGGTGGGTGGGTGGAACGCTTGTGGGCAGCTGCTACGACAAGTGACTTACCATTTGCTGGTAGTGAGGATATCACGAGGGGGTGGATTGAGACACTGATGCGGGAGAACGAAGTGGACCACTCTGCCAACTCCTTTATAGCAGTCAGAGTATGGGAATTGTCATTTACTCGCGAAGTCTTTCATCGGATCTCTTTGACAAAATCCTGTTCTCCTCAGACTCAATCTTGATACGCCTCACTTTCCCCCTGTTGGCATGCAGGATCCGTTCTGGGGTACTTCGAGCCTCGTGTAACTCGATAAGACGATTATGAGGCGGTGGCATTCACAAAGGATTCAATTTACTATGACCATTAGGAGAATATAAACGCTCACCATGATTTCCTTTTGAGAAATGTGCTCATGAGACCCATGGCCATGCCTCCAAGGTGTGCCAAGTTCAAGCGCTCGAGGATTGATTGCAAATTTTCAGAGCACCGATGTATTGGCGGCGTTCTCACGGGGCATCAAATAATCTTTCACCTGATCTGCCAAGTACCCTCGTTCTTTCTGAACTCTTTCTTTGACCATGATTCCTTTCTCTGGAGCATTAAGTGGTCCTCTCTGACATCATCCCGGCCTACGGTCTTTGAACCTGACGAAACGTTGTGTAGAACATGCATAGGCCGCTCCTCAGTGCTCTTTCTTTCCAGATTGTCAATTCGATCGCACCTCGAGGCCCTTGCCATCGATGCGGTGTACAAAGCCCACTTTCAGACGCCTAAAGTTGTGGTGGCAGCAGCTGGAAATAGGCTAAAATAACGCCGTTTGGGGTCGGAAAATGCACCCCTTCGTGCCGCGGCGGAAACGATCCTTTCTTCCAATACGTCAGTCAATATGGTTGGTTGTTTCTGGCCCCTTCGCGTCTATCACATATGACTGAGATTGCTTTAGACCATGAGCTATTCCTTCGCCCCATCACCCTCTGCCGCTATGGAAGACTGCGACGCCGCTCTTGACATTGGAACCCGACTTCAGACAAAGGCTTTGACGGCATCCTGCCCGAACAAGATCACCCACTCTTTCTCTGTCTCAGTCGTACGCCTGAGTAAGGACGCCAGGCTCATCGCCTATGGAGACGAGAAGGGAATTGTCACTGTACGTGGATCGTTGTTGTATAGCATATCTGAGTCGTCTGGGCTGACCTTTCCTTAGATCCGAGAGGTTTTTAGCACACAGCGCCGTCTCAAACTGTTGGACGCGGGTACACCGATACGAGACATCCTATGGCACCCTACCGACCCCTCCGTCATGCTCATCGCTGCGTCTAATGGATTCGTAAACGCTTTGAACCTTCAGTGTCCCGACTCAGTTGGATTTGAATCAAAATCAGAGTTCAAGGTCGGTTGCGATTGAATTACTACTTACGCGATCTTGCTCATGTTTTTCTAGGCAAAGAACGACACTGCGATTAGGGTCAAAGGCTTCATCACTTGCCTTGGCATGAGTCCAAGCGGAGCCACAGTCGCCATTGGCTTTGATAAAAGCGTTCAAATCGCCTCATTTCCTTTTGCAGGTATGAAGCCCACTGGTATATTCAGGTGTCCGATGAGCTGAAGACGAGTTCCAGGTTCTCGGGATGGTTCATGGCCTGATGGACCACTCCTCCCTCTCGAAGTCAGCCTTGGACAGCACAAAGAGAGGGATTTCTTGGCAAAGTACCACCCCATTCCGCGTAAAATCCACTTCCTCAGCGACACCTTTGTCTGTGTTACCTTCCTGGCAGGGGCTCAGTACGTTACCTCTCTCTTGAGCTTTAGCTGACTATAATGTACATTGATCTCATTTAGATGCTTCGAGCTGAGAGACGGTGCTTGGAAGTACGCCTGGTCAATGGCCTCGCCCGCTGGCAGTTTCATGGGGTCCACGGCCGTTTCACCATCCAAAAAGGTCCTTGTTGCGAGCAATCTTACAACAGGTCTCGATTTCTATTCCTTTGCCGCTCAAAAATTTCAAATGTCGACGACAGCAAATCTCGGATTTCCGACAAAGAACTACATACTGGAGGCAGAATTCATTGACGAAACAACCGTAGTGACCGGCTCAAACCTTGGACAAATCCCCATTGCGACTAACGGCGCCGTGGACTTGGTAGAGACTCTGGGTGCCGAGCAGAGGTCGCCCTCACAGTCAGTGGTAAGCGTGTTTAACCTGCTATCAGTCTTTAGGCCCAACCTGAAGTGTCTTTAGTCCGCCGCCCAAACGAATGACCATCGTCTGGTTGTTGCGTCTGCCTGCGATAACGTCGTTTCAATCTGGCATATACTTCCTTCCGCCATCCCGGCTGTCACAGCCAAAGAAGAGCAATTCATTCGACCCAACAATGCGACGTCGGAGTCCGATAAGGAGGAGCCGAGGTCCCCTTTCAACTGCTCAGAGGGAAGCCATACGTTAGAGGATAGTTCAAGAATTGTGGATGCGAAGGCGGACTCTCCAACGAGCTTCACAAGCTTTATGGTATGTTCACCTACTTTATCTCTGCTTTGGCATCCAATGACCGGTCTGCAATACTAGTTTTTATATCTCCTCGTCGGGTCTTTTGTCCTATTCGCTTACACGGTCGGGCTGATGCGCGTAGCGCCAGTCCGAGATTGGAATGCTCTCTCCACCAAGATTGATCAGTCCTTTGATGCACACCCCCACGTCGAACTCTCCGACATCTCTAGCGCATCGCCAGTCGATCACTCCGTTGAGACAGCTTCCGCTTCTAAGCTTCCTAACAGTGTCTTTGGAGGGATAGAAGCGAATGTTGAGTCTCTGGCCAACCCACGGGCTTTCGGCGTCGAGGTCGAAGGCGAGTCACTTGCGAACGGTGTCGATAGTGATGATGTGGACCCAGGCCTTGGCGATAAGCTCCCTCACTCGGACGTGGATGAGGACTCGGAGGGGGACATGGGCGTGGATAGCGAGCCGATCGTTATCACCCACACTATCCTCGTAACCCGCACAGTGACCAGAACTGTTACTAGGACCGTGACGCAGAAGCCGGGTCGCACTGTCTCCAAGTAGTCGCTATATCTTATCACCTTGTATTCAAGATCGTTGTATCCTATCACCTTGTACTCGAGATGCCTTATGTAAGTGAAACCGGACACCAGTTTGCACCCTGATTAGGAAACCCCTCCGTGCGCGNAAAAAAACGACCAAACGGGGTACAGGCTAAGAGTTAGTGGCGCCCAAAAAGGTCCGCACAGAACACGAACTCCCCCGCTCATCCAGAATCACACAACAGTTTCCTGGCGTTTAATGACACTCATAAAGTGCCTCGAGTTGAAACGAACAAGATAAACCTGAAATTTTGGATACATCGCAGTGTTCACGACTGTAAGAAGGCTTATCCCCAACTCCCTGCCTATGCAAACTTTTTAGATCGTGATCGGATGCTCGGGTGTTCGGAAACAAAACATGCGGAAGCAGAACAGGTGACCCTTTCAGAAAGTGCTCTCCCGCCCAGAATAGGTCAATAGGCCAGCTGATCGGGCTCGGACACAAATGGGGCTGTCCAACTGGCCAACTCCAGCAGTGACCTCCCTCAATTCTTCCTCCCTCTTGCCAACATCGTTTTCAGTCCTCACGTACCTTCTCGAACTGGGTGGTCATGGATTTCACCGTTTTAGCCACTCAGGATAGGGTTCGCAAATCACCTCTAGTGGTCTCGTATCCCTGGCAGACGGCTTTTCTCGAGCATGTCGACAAGAATGACGCTGAGTTTTGGAGTTCATTGATTGAGAAAGGAGCGCCGAAGGTTGATACATCTACATTCATATTGCTGTATATTGCTTAGCTCATGAATACCCTATCCCTTTCATTTCTGGCTCAGGGACTAGTCAATATATTGAGAATTTTCGATAGTGCCCTCCACCATGGAACTTCGAGCTCCGCATTCAACTTGAAAGCATTCTTTGGTCGAGAACTCGACGCGACCCTGAAGACGGCCGAGAACCACAATCCACTCTGGGAATTAACGTCGAGCTTGATTGCCTGTTTCAGACTCCTTGAAGTAGCTCTCCAAGTTAAGTCAGACGGGCGCTACCCCAGGAATACCCTGATTAAGCGCCGAGCGGGTCTTGAAATACTGTCCACAATACCCCTCGACAGGATCCATTTAACGGACTTCGCTGTGAGTGAAAAGATCTTCTTTTTCTCCGCTCGCTGACACGAGTCAAGGCCTTGACGAACCTGGAAAAAGATTGGGTGAAAATGTTAACTGTTGGTGCCGGCGCAGTTCGAAGCTCGTCAAAAAGCTATGACCAGATTGCACGAACCATCGAAGCTATGATGGCCGATGGAAAAGACGTCGATGTAGCAGTACTTGAAGCAATTCACATGGGAAACGACGTTGGAAAGTTACTCATGAACGTCCACTTGACATCCATGGTCTTCAAGCAGCTCTGGTCGGCAGGTTACGTACGTCATTGGAGGGTGAGTACGGAAATTAAGCTTAATCTGACCTGAGCTGACGATGATCATATTGCAGGACCTCGGGGATCTGCCAGATATACCAGAAGAAGCGTGGAGCACGCTCAAAATCGACTTTCCTTTCGAGGGTCACCATCAGGCCCGCCGACAGAGCAAATCTGCCACGAGTAACAGCAGGTTGCGAGGCTTGGCGTACTCTAACCTCGTCCTCACGCCGATTATCGGCTTATCTACCGTCAGCATTGCTTCCTCGTCAATTGTACGCGCTAGAATGATTGGGGTAAGTCAAGAAACGTCTTCCAGTTGCTGCTGCCAATGATGCTGACCAGCGACGCAATTGGCCAGACCAGCGTGCTTCTTGGTAATGACAAGCCCGAGGTCATTCAAGAAGTGGAAGATGTGCTATTCAAGTTTTACTACGAAATGTGGGAGAATGGCACTTCCGTCTTCTCTGCCATCTTACCAATGCTTGATCGCTTGCCTTGGAGGAAGCTTCTGAGCATTAGCGACAACGATCCCATCCGCCAATGGTTTCAGCTTGCCCTGCCTGACACTGAAGCCTCCAGCGGGGTTGCGAAGAAGCACAGAAACAAACGACCAAAAAGTGTGATTTAATGGTCATTTCAGCTCGGGGGAGGATGCTTACTTCCCTTACTGTAGGAGCCCCAACTTCGACCTCTGACGCACGAACACTAAGATCGATCGATCAACTGGATTCCTTGCAAGGTACGCACTCCTCTCGAGATTTTAACTTGAATTCGACGCTAAGGACGCTTGTAGCGGAGGTGCAGGCACCGCCACCACCTTCAGCTCCCCCTACCACTCCGGATCAAAGTCGTGTTGAAGTGGCATCTTGCCCAGTGGAACACAGCCAACAGGAGCATGAGCACGAGTGGGACAATCGGGCGTCTACTTGTGTAGCAGAGACACCTGGCCCTTGCGAGCTTGTCAACGTGAATTGGAGCCACTTGCGGGTCGGTGCTCCACGTCTCACTTCAGACGAGTCGGAAGTGCACGATCTATTCATGTTGGAAATACAAGCTAGGCATAGCCCTATTTTTGTAAGTACCTCCTGCAGTTGTCCAGGGATGCCAGACTCATCACGACGAACAGGACGAAGAGGCTTCTCATTTTGAGCCCAAGTTAGCGACCTGGGCGATGCATGAGGATTCCGATGACGGCGCACAGGTGGCTGACCTTGACCTGGACAGTCCAGACTGGGTCCCTTGCACCCATGTAAGCCACGCCGCGTTCGATATTCAAGTGATTTTCAAGCTTAGTCAATCCAGGACCCAACCTATGTTTCGATACTACGCAGCATACAATCAACGACGCAGGAAAATGCAAAATTCTTTGCCTCGTGCCCTGAACTCTCCATTTTCGACTCATTAGGGGAAGACGAGTACGATCAACTTGCGTGGACGTACTCCGAACTGCAACCCAGAATGCAAGACAGAGTTTTAATGGTCTGTCTCTCCCGTCATGGCCGTATAAAACCTTCTCGCCTGAAGGACGTCATCCTGGACATCGGGTCCCTCTCGAGTCGTGTTCTATTACACGGTACCGTCCATACCATCTGTCATCTCGTATTGTCACTGATTGGTCTACCCTATAGACCAATCAATTTCCATCGTAGAAACGGAAGATAGCATCACCAAGGGAACTCTGGAAGACTTCATAACCGCTGCTGAGTCTTTCAATGGCAAAATCGTTCTGGTTCTGCCATGCGTACGGCGTGTAAAGCCCTGCGGGGTTTCACTTAATTCGTACTCTTCAGATCTGGCAGCGTGCATTGCGATGTCTCCATATTATGCGTCTGGAAAGTCATTCCTCCGCCACTTCCGCTCCTCCGAGGCTCAATTATTGCGTTGGGTGGCGTCTGGGACGGCAAGTGCAACTCTGTATTGGCGTATGCCACCTGATGGGTTTGGAACAACCCTGACGATAGAAACGGGGACCGCTTGGGTGGTCATTTCTCGAGAACCACCATTGGTAGAAACTTCTCTGAAGCCATGGACAATGCGTTTTCTCTCACACATCAACAGAGAAAGGCTCAGTGAGTTGGAGGTGGATCCTCTGTCTTGGTGTCGGCCCAGCGTGCCTGGATGCACAACAGAGGGATATACAGTCAAGGCCGGTTCCCACAGGTCAGCTGTTAACAAACTATTCCCTTCCCAATTATGATTCATCAAACCAACAGAGTGTTCATTCCGCCGAATACCATCTTCCTCATACACTGTAAAACTCAAACAGTGATTTCGGGCGAGTACTTTTACTGCACAAAGCAGTTGAGAAACGTATTTTCTGGTCTCCTCCACGGGTTCATTCTCAGCAAACCGCTAGTGCCTGCACACCACCCGGAGTCGCGGAGATTACTTTGCGAAATGATGCTCTTCGCCTTTGACTCCGTCGTTAGGGGGAAGAATAACGACTCTCGTATGCCCATTTATCTAAATTCTCGGTTGCCTACATTCACATCCTGCCTCTAGAAAGGTTAATGGAGCACGTATCGTTTCCGGATACGTTCGAAACCGCACTGGACTTGTTCTTCCTCATACACCTTAATATCTTCATGAATGCTCTCCACCCTTCCACATATGTGCCCATGCCAGGTCTCACCGATCCCCAGCAGTGCGACGCAAACGTTCTCACTCCTCAAGAACGGACATTATTCTGTGCTTCTCGGGGAATGGCGTTGACTCTCGCGGATTGGTTCACAGAAAGCTATATTGTGAAGTGGACCGGACGACCCGAATCGCGGAGCAAGACGCAGGGGAACTGTGGATCTCAACCTAATGGCAGGTCCCAGTCGAACGGTGAGCCCCAGTCGAGCGGCGAGTCCGAGACAAATGGTGAGTCCCAGTCGGGCGGCGAGTCCCAGCCGAATGGTGAGCCCCATGGCCAATCGAACGGCGAGTCCCAGCCAGATGGTGAGCCCCAGCCGAGCGGCGAATCCCATTCCAATGGCAAATCTCGTCCCAACAAAAGGACAGAGGATTGGTCATCCCTTGATACCTTCGTGGATGAAGAGGGCATTGTGGATTTCAATACGTTGTGGAAGAACTGGATCGCCTACCTAGCCGCTTCAATATATGGATACAAAGTTGTTGCCGAAGGCCGTCATCAACATGGAACGGCGGGCTGCACCGCAAATGCCTTAAAGGCACAGCTGCGTGCCTGCCTGGAGCTTGTATCACTGACCTCCCTGGAGCTTTTCGACGCATGCACCGAGAAGGATTCAACGTGGAGAGACGTCGACGAGACTCATCTCCTTGCACTGCCTGACTGGTTGGATTGGCTTATGGGAGATACGTCAGACTTTCATGTCAGGCGGCGGGAGGTGTCCTCATGCCGTGATTATGGAGGTAGGCCATCTGAACGTCACTCAACTTGCGTGCGCTCGGCTTAATTCATCTATAGATACCCAAGAGGATTTCCTGAGACGAGGACGTACCCACTTTGATTCCCTGTATTTTGAAATGATTGGAAAACCGAGCAATGGGGAAAACGGTGAGTGCAGGTGTTCGACGCAAGATAGAAGCAAAATCGATTGACGGCCGTGCCTTCAGATAATATCCGGCCCCCGAAAAGAGTAAGATTATGCTGAATGTTGCAGTAGGCCTTACCTTTAGATGCCGCCCTGCACGTTGGCGATTTTCCATGCACTCATAAGCCCACCACATTGAGAGATCCGTATTCCTGTTGATTTCAATTGTTGTACATCGTCTCTCCTTCCAATGACTTTTCTCTTGAACTTTTAACGGGGACTGCAAGACTGATGTTTGAGGCTGATCACATGACTGGACTTCGTCAGCCAATCTGATGATGAATGGAACCGACACGGCTCTCAACACTCCCTCATGTCGAAGCCACACATGGTAATGAGCCCTGCTTTTTCGGTTGCTCCTTGCTCATCTACCTCCAGGATTTGATCAGTGCTGATGCTCTTAACGCTTTTGCACGGGCACGATTAACCTATGCTCTTCAATCCTATCTGAGTGAAAACAAGTTTCGGAATTTCGTACTGGCCCTGAATCCTCAAGACACTCAGAATCTAAGCGTCTTGGCTCATACGCTCGTGGGGACCTCATCGAAAATAACAAGGGTCACGCTGAAATCGTCTGATGGCGATTTAAATGGTCACGACTTTGGTGTTAAATCTTTGGCTGAGCTTCTCAGCGAAGGTTACCAGCTCGTTGAGTACGAGGGGTGAGCACTAGTCATATTTGCATCTCATTTGTAACCCTTCTCTCAAGCCCTGCAAACCAGTTCTCCCCACATATTCCAAGACCTAGACGGTAACACTCTGCTGGTTTCAATTCCATGCCCGCCGCCATTGGTTCGAGCAGGTCTCAACCGAATTTTCGTTGAAGACTTGAAGCAGGCCAAAACCTTCCTCGGCAGCGCTGAGTGCCCGCCTGATACGGGTGCAGCAACTTGCCGTGCGCGTTATGTTTGCTGTAATAAGGTGACCACTCTGTCACGGCGCATCTCACCTTACTCATTGCTCGTGTTGTAGATCTGCGACCGGCTGCATCACTTTTCGGACGACAGCACCACTTTAGCGATGCTACACCGCAGTGAAGCGATCAAAACCCTCAAGACCTGGCAAGCCAGTAAGTATTTGTGTTGTAGCAGCTCTCATTGCTTGTCTAATGGGACCTTGTACTGCAGCGTGCCTCGAGTCATACGTGATCCAACCCCAGGTCACCGTTCCACCCGCTCCGGGAGCCACGGGCCTGAATCTTCACTACGACTTTGGCCCTGGGTCCTCCCCTTCCGTATTCGCTGCTACTGGGCTGCGAGCTACCACTTCTGGGGGCGATTACAACTATGAAACAGGTGGACATTTTGTTTTGAAAGAAGCCAAAATAGTGCTTCAATTCCCTCCGTGCGCGACTATCTTAACTACTCCATCAGCAATCACAATTGCGCAAGTGCCCGTCCAACCTCACGAGTACAAAGTTACTCTGGCATCTTGTGGAGTGTAGATGGTGTCTTTACAATCACCCAATCAATGGTTCGCATCTCGTCAGTCGCTTTCGTCGTTATTTATTTTGCTATGCCAAGCTATCTTTGCAATGCTTTCCACCTCGCTTTCGATAACTTGCTCTGAATGTATTTATTAAACCGGCCAAAATATCCAATGAAGCACATCGTTCTGAGGTCTTAGCGTGTAGTCTACGGCTCCTCCAATGTTTCCTCGAGTTCAAGGTCCAGCGAGAGCAGTTCCTGATTCACCATTGAGTCAGCATGGGACGAAAAGTTGGACAAACCACTTACACGATTGATGGGTAAGATGTGGGTGAAATTGTGTTCTGCAAAGCTAGTCACAGCAACGTGGCAAAGAACCTGGCTCATTGCAACGATTTCGATAGTTGATGTTAGCTCGAGCTCGCAAGAGAACCCCCCAGCAATTCCATATTGCCGGTAAGGATCTTCCTGCTCCGCCATTTGATTGTACTTGCGTAATATGACGAAAGGGAGGACGACGGCTTTCCCTGATGAATACCGATGATCGAGTTTGAAAATTTCCTGGATAACGCCAGCGTTCCGAGAGCCTTCTTGGTCGATGTACAGTATGGCACTGTCTTTGTACCTGAGCGAATTCCACACGGCATAGACAGAATTTCGGTGCGTGATAGCCTCCAAAAACACGACTCTGCGAGAAACTGAGACATTCCTCTCTGTTGGCGGAGCTTGTAAGACAGAACATAGAAGATTGTGACAGAAGACGTCCAATTCGCCGGATCTATGCCTTCCGTTGCCGTCCTCGAGCGATGAATCCAGGGAAAACATCTCGGCCAGGCGGAAGCCTCGAAGCCTTTCTTTATCGTTCATTGTCATACGTTGGACCAGATTGCTCGCTGTTTCCAGTAGCCCCGTGTCGTCCTTGAGCATTGCAATGATGTTGGCATGCCGGACAGAAGTTCGCAACAGCGTCCCCTCGAGATCGCCTGATACCGGTCGGATGGAAAAGTCAGTGAGCAGGCCGAGTAAAAGAGACACATGACCAACCAAGCTTGTGATTGTTGTTCATACGATGGAACAGGTTAATGTAGCGCTCATAATGGGGTGAATCATGAGAGTGCTTGGGTCCAAAATGACGAAGGGTATCGCCAATATGCAACGACATATGATGACTAGGAAGAATTTCATAATCTGGGAAAAGTTGTTTGACCCCGGCTGAATAACGAAGAATGAGGCTGTTATATTGGTCAATTTGCTGCTGAGTTGTGGCATTCATGGTCGCAATGCGTATTGCTTTGACCAATTCCATGAAGTTGCTGAGTAGATCCCGCTTGCGTCCCTCCGTATGACCGTAGAGTCGAATCAGTGTGATCGGAAGATGAATGACAGCGATGATGCGCCAATTGTTAGCACTGAGCTTGCCTCGTCTTGTTGATCCCCAGTCATGCGGAACGGGACTGATCCACGAGGGAAGTCTAGTGGCCTTCATATCGGACCAGATTGCTTCCATCACGTCTTTTCCAAGAAAGGCTGACCCGCTTAGCCCTCCCTCCTCTTCAGGATACTGTCCTAAGAGCTTGTCTCGAAGCTCTTCGGACTCAAGCATCTATTTTGACCGTCGTTAACGAATAAGTTTACGTAGAACCGGTTTACATTACCTGCCTCACGACCAGCTCGAAAAGCATCTTTTTCTTGTTAGCCCGCGGCTGCGGCTGCGGCTGGGGTTGGGAGGGTAGGATAGGGTTAATTTCGAGGATGTGGCAAAAATGTTCCAGTGTCTGGGAAGTGAGGCGGAGATATAGTTTCATTGCATCGCTCGAGTCGGCTGATTCCAAACTCAACAAACCATGGGCGAATTTCCGCAAGACGGCTGGTTTAGGAAGTTGAGATCTACCCGTCGCACTTTCAGATGAGGTACCGGTAGAGCTTGGCGCTGGCTCAGATCGCTCGGGAGTGTTGGAGTTCCTGGCATCGAGCATCTCTTCCATTTGGGTGCTGAGCTTCGGGTATCGTTGAAGAAAGTCCTTGAGGCCAACGTTCTCTTGCTCCTGTCGCTACAAGTGATGTTTGAGAACTTGAGTATGTTCGCTGAAATCCTCAATCAAACACTCACCCAACGATAGATGTACTTTGCAAGAACCCATCGAGTACCAACCAGGGTCTTGTCTGAGCTGCCTCCCAACCTGTTGATGCCGTAATCCAAGCAAAATGTGTATAGTATAGACCGGTGGAAGCCTAGGAGGTCGTAGGCTAAGGTCCGTGTATTGTCGAATATGACACCCTGACAGCGTTCAAGAGAGGAGAGCTCACTCGAATCCGAGTCAGCGTTCAGCCTTTTGACCACCGTCAACGCTGGGGTTCGAGATGCATCGCCGCTTGGCTTTTTGGTATCGATCTTGAAAAGTACGCGGCAGTGATTTTTGACGAGGTTGAGATCGAGGGAATGCATCGAATCGATAGCCGTGAATTTTACCGGATCCCAATACTCCAATTCGAAGAGCGGACTCCATCGCCATCCCGAGCCTTGAAAAATGTACTGCTGGAGCTTCTCATTGGGGGCGTCCCGGTATAACTGAGCGAACATCCGTATCTCCCCAATATCTTTGGCAGGCCACAAACTCGGCTCGATAACGTGAATGTCGTCGAGATCGAGGTCACAGGCAGTGCAGAAGTAGTGGGCAGTGAGGGTTCCAGGGTATCCAATGACCTGCCGTGCACCGAGAAGGTCGCACACAAGGGGAGCGATTATGCTGCGGGCTAATCGACCTAGTCGATGTTCAAAGGTTCGGGAGAAGAAAACACCGTTCTCCCAGAACTCCTTTGCTTCCCTAACGATGAGTTCCATATAGTGATTCAATTGGTCGCTCGAAGGTTTCGAAGGCCCGGGTATGACGCCTGCAACGTATATGTTTTCTTCCAAGTAGCGCAAGTGGGGAGGGAGGTTTAGGAGGACCATCCAAATCCCAGTTGAAGCGGCTGATTGCTTTGCGACTTTGTTTTGGTAGGGGTCGAATCCGTCCACGGAAAGACTGAAAGCCAGCCGAAGCTCATTATCTGGCCCTGGGTAGTATGGGTTCCCAGCGCGATCTTTGAAATTTCGAAACACCTCTCCACCCCAGATGTCGTCAACTTCGCTCTTGGCATCCACAGCCCGATTCTCCAGCAAGTTTTCAATTCCGGGGCGAGATAAAAGACGTCCGAGCCACGATTTGAGATCCTGGTGAACGTATTTCTTCACGGGCGAAGATCGAATTCCATAGGGACCGTAATCGCGTTCCTTCCACAACTTTGCACCGCAAGGTTCACTAGCTGGGGTCTTGCGGTAGTCACAGATTTGGGGATTAGCAGGGCGGTCATTGGGAATGAAAGGATATAATTTGTGGCATTCTGGACAGCATATGTATGTTGTAGTTGTTGGTTCCAAGAGAAAGCGAGCAGAGAGGGTACGTGGGTCCTTTGGAAGAAGTTTGAATATGGTCTCACTATCTCCATTGTATTGATTGGTCCATAGCAGGATATCGTGCACCCCGGCGAGATGTGCCTGCGTCGCCCGTCGGGGAGTAAAGTATTTGTTGTGCATCAGGAGGGAAAGGACAGATGCTGCGAGTATAACTGGGTCTTTTGGTAGCTTGTGGTGGAAGAACCGTTCTAGGGAGGAAGGAGATCGGTTGAGAACTAAAAAAACGCCAGAAAGAGTCTCGCGTCACCTGTGTTATAGACTACTTTGTCCGATGGTGATCTTGTCCTTTGTTGAGACCAGTGAATCTCCTTCTCGCGATCAAGGCTACCGAGAGCATTTATTGCCTTTTCTATTGCATTTAAAACTTCGTCATCCGGTTGGAACGTCTGAAGCAAACGATACAGCTCGAACACGCGACTCTCGGCGTGTAGGAACGCCCTGTTCACTGGTTGATTGAGGGAAAGAGCGTAGCGCCCGACGTTGGGGCCCAGGATTTGCATTGACCCAAGTTCGTAAGTACCTGTGGCAGATGGGCTGTTGATGAAACAGAGTTGACGGTCAAGCGAGGTGGTTGGAAGTTCTAGCTGTGCATCCAGCTCTGCGTCAATGAGTCGCAGCCAGTCCCCAGTGCTGAATTCAGGGTGGTAATCGATTTGCCTTGAGTCTTCCGGGCCGTCTGAAGGTTGAGCTAGCAAATTTGCGATGCGATCGTCTCGTTTGTGTTTGGATAGCGCACTAGCCGTTACCAGCTCGCCCTTCCCTTCATATCGACCAGTGGCAGGGTTTAGTATGGTGCAGTGGGAGCGACATCGACAAAGAGAGGTTTCTGCAGGTTTCTTTCGATTTCGATTTCTCGCAGGCGGCATTGGACGATTCAGGGAGAGGAAGATCTAAATTTAATGTTGGTAAGGAAGCTCAGGCCAGTGGCGTTCGAGTAGCTCCAATGTTTGGTACGTACATTGATCACCTTTGCATCCTAACACTTTGG
Source organism: Candolleomyces aberdarensis (assembly GCA_004126415.1). Taxonomy (NCBI): domain Eukaryota; kingdom Fungi; phylum Basidiomycota; class Agaricomycetes; order Agaricales; family Psathyrellaceae; genus Candolleomyces; species Candolleomyces aberdarensis. The sequence goes on from SDEE01000213.1 coordinate 42,862, forward strand.
CAGCGGGCACTCATCGGGAATCGGGATTGGTGTATATCAAATGGTTCAGTATTACATCAAAGCATTCTACTCAACACGTTCGTAAAGTTGGATTTGCGACCTAGCCCACTCATCAGCTGATCGTCCACCGTGCTGGAACACGGTTTCAAACACCAGTTCTGAGGCCACCGGGTTAACACTGACGATCACCTCACGACTGAAATCCTGCTTCAGTAAGGAACAGTCGTTACTCGGATGGATCACCATAACCGTTTCCACGGTTTGAAGCTCAGTATTATACTGTCGCTCCAGGAGGTAGTCCCAGAGCAGCGACAAATCCAGAGCTTCGGTGTGCCGAGGGAATGTGGAAGTCAGAAGTGCGATTGTTGTGACAATAGGAAATGGATAGTGAACCTCGCCGGATTCGCCATGGTAGTGTGTCGTTGCGATTTTGTACAGGCAGGGAAAGAAACGACCTAATTCGAGCCGGGTAATCGAAGGAAATTGCTGGATGAAATGATGCAAATTGGTTGTCGACCCGGTGGCCAAAGTGGAGTGCTGCAGAAGGTCGTCGAAATGAATCTTCAAGGATGTGGCCGCCCGGAGCTTGTTCCACCACTGTGGGTCGTCCGACAACTGTCGAAGTGCGGAACTTGCCCATGGGACGAAAGCGTTCGTAAAGATCGCCGTTTGCCATCTATTTCGTGCGGTGGTGAGAGAAATGGTAACTTGAAATCCGACCACACCCAAGATATCTTCTCCCCTCAGACTCAGCTCCCATCCCATTGTGATTGACCATGTCGTGAATGGAAACGACGATGGCAGGATCCTTCGGACGCTATCCCATAGGTTGAGATAGCGAGACGGTGCACCTTGGTCACCAAAATCAACCATTGTACCAAGCAGGATAATTCTGCAAGTGGGGGGGATGGAGAGGGCCTGAAGAAGCTGTGTAATCGGGTAAAAGGGACCACCGAGCTTCAAGCTCTCGAGTTGCGGTAAGACGCAACGGCCCGTGTCGTACGTGTGCTGGATGGTGCCAACCGTGATAACGCCAATGAGAGAAAGCGACTGGATGGAAGAGGCGACTAGGTCGATCCGTTCAATCCAATGCGGGATGGTGTTAGGTGTGGTGATAAAGCTATCTGCTCTCCACGTTAAACAGTCAGGGCCGCCAAAGATAGAGACACTGGTCAGGGATGGGCGGGAAGTGGCAGCAAGGAAAGGATGAAAACGCGGTTCGTAGGCGAACCTTCCCCCAATCCGGAAAGTTTGCAGTTTGGGAGAGTTGAGAATGAGCAGGCAGGTCGAAAGGTTGGGGGGGATATTGAAAGTGGTGTTCCATGTGCCATCCATCAAGATGAAGCACTCAAGCAGTGGCGCAGGGGTAGACAAAGCGGAAATAATGTCCTCTGGATCCCACATTGCAGAGTGACCTCGAAGGGAAACAGAGAAAAAGTCGCACCGATGAACTTGCTGAAGAATGATCTTCCAGCAAAGTCGCGCCGGTCGTTCTCCGCCAGATCTAGGAGCACGTCCATCCGAGATTATGCTGATGGGGTGTGAGGCTGACCTTCGAAGATACTCTGTTATGATTTGGGGTGACTGGAGATCGACACAGAGCATCCTCCCCCAGATTTCTGAGATGCGGAGCCCGGCTTGTTTCCAGAAGCGACAAGTTGACAGCACTCGAATCAAAGATCTGATGTTGGGGATGTGGACGCTTGGGGATGGACGAGGACGTGGGTCAACCAGGTGACAATATATCTCGCCGAGAACCTCGACGGGGAAAAGTTCGTTGCCTGTGGTCTCTACTATCTGCCCGGTCTCCTCAAGAAAGTCAATCGTCGTAAGGGTACTACAAGTTTATCGTGTCTTACCATAGGTATAATCTGTAAGCTGTTGAAAGGGAAGCTAATTTTCAGTCGTGGCCGACGGAAGAGGTGGAATGACGGTGACGTCAGTGAAACAGGCACCTCTTTGCTTCCACATTTGGGACTTTCGACCTAAAATCCCGGAACCCAAAAGGAATCTCGGGAATCATGGGTCATCAGGATCCGGAACAAGAGAATCCGGATTCGATGTGAAATATGAGAATGGACAAAGAATGGAGATTTTCTGAAGATTTTTGAAAAGGTTGCTAACGGTACCATTACCGCAATTGATAGCATCTTTTTCAAAAATAGTCATGCATTATCCACTAATTTGAACATGGAAACTTATCAAAAATATTCATTAAATTAAATACCAAATCTGCCGTGAGGAATTGCCATCTTGCCCCTAGTGGGTGTCGCTCCTTTTCTTGGCCTTGGCTTCACGAAGTTCCCGTACGGCGCGCTCCGTTGAGCTCTCGTTCGCGAGTGGCTGTAGAAAAATGCTGAACGGGTCATCCCCATGGTTCGTCTCTCTCGCCATGACAGCTGGTTGTGGTTGCCTCTAGGGGCGTGCTGGGTAAGTCAAGGTCTAAAAGAATGCCAGGAGTGCTCAGTAGCAGGAGTTGAAGATCTTGCAGAAAAGCCTGGAAGAGTGATGAAAGGATAGAGTATTTGGAACGTGCCAGCGGTGACGTGTTCTGTGCGGAGTGATAGACGCTCGTGCATCGGGGATATCGAACTCCGAAAACTCTCCGATCATCTGCTTGATGTTGGCTGCTCCCTAGGTCAAAAATCGTATCGCACAAGTAAGGGAATGGGCTATTGGCTGATGGGCCGAGTTTGGGTCTGGTCGCTTGTCGTGAAGGGTAGGACCTCCTCCCAGAGACCCGGTGTGGTTGAAGTGAAAGAGAAAAAATACAACGAGTGCCATTTGTGAGATGTTCATTGTTCGGTTTAACTGGAATCAACTCATTCAACGATGAGCCGATGACCGGGGACCGGTGATACATCGAGGGAGCCCTTTCATGACCGGTAAGCTGTACCATGAGATTCGGTGGTGCACGTTGAGATAGCATACCAATGAGTGCGTTTCAAAGATGCGGGATGTAATATATCACAATTTGGATTATATAGAGGACGAGGCATAAAGAAACACCTAGCCCCACGCGAAGCACTCGGACAAAGCTTTACGCTGTCCGATTTACAACTGTCACCTGATTCTCAAAACCTGGTATTCAGCCATACCCTCCACTCACTCTCCAGTGTCCGAACACTCTCAAAGAGGAGGACTTGTAACGACCGGAATAGGTCCACTATTTGCCTTAGTCGGCTTGGAATCACACCTCGGCGCCAAGCCGCCTGAGGTATCCGTGCCCTGCCCGTCCCAGCACACGGGCCAAGGAGGCGTAACGGCTGATGGTGGCGCGGTAACAGGTGTAGGAGCGGAGACCCAGGTGGTATGGGCACCGCAATCCGCGGGAGCAATCGTGGCGGAGACAGGTCCGTCTTGAAGAGGGTTGCAGCCCGGGAGGCGTTCAATATCTGTTCGGAACCGTGAGTTAAAGTCAATAGAAATGAGACTGGCTTAGGGTTGACTTGCATTCGTTCTCGACAACTTCGTCAACCTTGTTTGGTTGACGACAGGTGTTCATCGTGTCCATGTCCTGAGTCGTCAAAACGGGACAGTTCCATGGGATACCGTCGCCGCCTGTGCAGACCTCCATCGCGCGTTGGAGTGAATCGCCCTCCCAGCCGAAGAGGTAGTCGGCGTGTTGACCGAATCCCGTACTAGGGATATAGCCGATTCCCAAGTGAGAGAACGATGAACGGGCGAGATTGTCAAGTCAGAACTGGAGATTGAGGTGAAAAAGAAACTAAAAGAACGACTCACGGATCGCCCATACTGTAAATGAAAGGCTGAGATCCATCTTTTGGCCAGAGCTCGGGGTCGTTAAACGGTCGAGTATCCCAGATAATCTCAATGAACAGCAAAGGAACTCGAACGGGATGGGTAGCTGGACAATCGGTACCAAATATTTGGAGCCCTGAGGAAGCGGGACCTTCTGGAAATGCGACGTGGCTCTAGAGTGAAGTTTAGTACAATCATATATCATCCAAGATCGTAATTGAAGTAACCACGAACCGAATGGTCGGGAGAGTCGAGATTCACACCGTCCCAACATCTATGTGCGATCGCGAGGTCATTGTCGTCAAAATCGTTGAATGAATCTAAAGCGCTGGTGAGACGATCACTTACTGAGGGAAGTAGATATTGGACCTGATTCCCTCCGGACACATCTTGTTGGGTAAGTGGAAGCTATCTCCAGGGAATCCCGGGACACCATTATTTCCTGGATCTCTGTTATCGAAACATCTGAAACTGGTTTGTCGGTAGTCAGGGCTTGTAGTCGGGATGTCATCGGCGCGACGCAGAGGGTGTCCAACAATCATTCGGAAGCCCTGCAGAGAAGCTAAGTTGCTTTTCCCAATAAACGGAATACTGATGAGAAAATCACAACGCACAGGAGCAAATGCGACGATATCCAAGTTTTTGGTAGGAGCTCGAGGTTGGAAATAGTAGATGGTCATACCGCCTGCCTGAAGTCCTGGGCCAGTGTTGTGATTGGCCATTTGAGGAACCTAATAGCGCGTTCAAAGGGGGTAAGTCAGTTCTACGGGCTCAGATCGCGGTGCGCAGAAGAAGAGAGACGGAAATAAGGGCGTACTCGAATATACGATCCGTTTGGGTGCTTGAAGAACAGGACAGCGGTCCAATAATTCGACTTGTCTTCTGCAAATCGGCAAGTTGTGCATGTCGACGCCTTTGCTGGGTCGAGATTGCCAGGGTCCATGGTGAAGTTGAAACTATTGGAGGTGTCGTGCTGGTTAGTACTAGAGATTTACATGGATATTGAAACGACTTGCGCATTTCCTCCTACAATCTGATGAAGGTGAGGAGCAACCTCTCCGGGGGTGACGAGCCTGTAGAATATTATAGCTTGAACTTTGAGAATTTTCGGTCAGCATGGGCTGAGACACTTACGGATCCGAACGCTCAGTAACGAGTTGAGAGCACGGAAATCGAATCAAAGCGTTCGCCAAAGGCGCAACGAGCACAATTGCAACAAATGATTTCCACTGCATGACTGCGAGGGAAATTCTCAGACTGGAAAGATGCGCTTGAGACCTCGTATATATAGTCACACCGCCTTGTGGTCTACGACCATCGTATCGCCAACGGAGCTACAAGGACAAGGATGTAAAATTCCCGAATGCAGCCAAATCTCGGAGATCTGGACACTATTTCCACGCAATTCATTCGATCTCTCCAGCGATGGTACGAGAAAGAAGCTTGAGGAGATCGCACTAAGCATAGCAGCGATGGTTTCCACTATATTGAGCTGCGAAGCTCCAAGCTGCGAGATTCATCCACACATCAGTCAGCTGAGCGAGTTAAGTTCGCAGACGAGGTTCGATTTTTAGTCCTTCGATACAGACTGAATTAAAGCTTAGCATTATATATTACATAGGACTATATCAGCTCTACAATACCAATCTTCCAATTGACGCTCTACCCTTGGCTCTAAGAGAAGTCGTTTTTACGAGGGCTCCATTCCGTCAATCGACCTGAAGTCCGTGGGAAATGTTGACAGCCATGGCGGATGATGACGGACTGATGACTTTTCCGACTCTCTTCTTTGTCTCTTCCACGTCTCCGACGCTTAGGACCGGTGTATCATAGGTTGTGGTTGGGCCTCGCTCACAAGGGGGGCAATCCATGTCCGTTCTCCATGAATTTTAGCTGGTTTGGATGTCATGTACGGGTCAGTGGAGTCTGGGCGGGATGTTGGTCGGTCTGAGCAGGTGCGTATCTATGCGCGTATTAACCCATTCTCTAAGCTCTAACACGCAGCCCATCAGCGTTAGAATAACTTTACATGACAATCCGTGATCTTACATCTAGTTAAGCAGCACGCGACGCTCAACTTCGCTCCACGAGGCCATCCGATTCGGCTGTCCTTCCTTCGGGTTCGATATCTCGAACCCTTGTCCCTTTTCGCTGTCTCGCGTCTCAGCATCRAAAAATTCTCAAATATTCCGGACCGGACGTATCCGCTTCAACATGCCGCTCCGTACAACGCTGCGAACTTCGGAGTGTTCCTGGGCATTGTTCTCTGCAACGTCCATCGCTGTTGCCGTCATGGCGTTCGATTATCTGCTCATTTGGACTGTTTGTCTCACGCCTCCATCTACAGAAGCCTTGGATCCCGTTACAACGCACACCGTACACTTCCGCTGGTGCTTGGACTCGTCACTCCATCACGCTTCCAGCGCCAATCGGGTAAACCACGGTTAGAAACTAGCGGTGAACTTACTGGTTAGAGCGGCCAAGGAGTTCAATTAAGCTTCGAATGAAGCTCCACTTGTGACAAGGTATTCTGCTTCTCGGATTCTTCTTGCATTCTTGTCGGTTCTTTGTACTGATTCCTGGATGAATCTCGCCAGTTGCTGTGTAAGCTCCTCTTCTCCGTCGATCGTACTAATTCCTATGCAATCGTTTCGGAACAAATCACGGGTTGGAAGTTAAACAAGGGTCCCCCGTGTCCGCAATTCGGTTGCTCAAGAAATTCTTTGTCTTGGGCTCTGCGTCGGTATAAATGTGAGGGGTCATGGTTGCATTTTCAATTCGTCAAAATCTCCCCGCAACTATGCAGTGGAAATCTCTTGTCGCAGCAGTACTTATTGCACCCTTCGCAAATGCGTTAATTCGTTTCCCCTGCTCTCAACTTGTCACTGAGCGCTCGGATCCGTGAGTTTCGGTTTCACAAATTCCGCCAAAATCTCGAGTGATATATCGTCTTATAGTCTTGTCACTCCGGGCGAAGTCGCACCTCACCTTCACCAAATCGTCGGAGGAAATGCGTGCGTCTCTTATCTCGTCGTTCTCGTCACTAGAATTTGACCTTGACTTTGACCACAGCTTCAACTTCACTATGGATCCGAATTTTCTCGATCCCGCAAAGGCGTCTACGTGTACGACTTGCCGATTCGCTGAGGATAAGTCAAACTATTGGACCGCTGTTTTATATTTCAAGCACCCAAACGGTTCCTACATTCGAGTGCGTCCTATACTCTCTCTTTCCCGACTCGGCTACTGAGCTCAATCTTTCCATCGGTGAATATTGCTAGGTCCCTCAAATGGCTAATCACAACACTGGTCCTGGAATTCAAGCTGGTGGTATGACGATTTACTATTTCCAACCCACACCGCCCACCAAGAACCTCGACGTCACCGCGTTCGCTCCCGTGAGCCATTCCCCAACTAAGGCACTGATTTCATTCATGACTTACTTCGAAATATCTTCATAGGGCTTCCGAATGATCGTTGGTCACCCGATGCGTCGTGCGGACGATATCCCTACTGCCAGTCCTGAATATCGGTCCACAAGTTACCGATGCTTTGACACGAACGACCCGGGTAATAGTGGGGTTCCCGGATTTCCTGGGGATTCGTTCCACTTGCCAAACAAACCTTGTGCTGAGGGTATTCGGTCAAATATCTACTTCCCCCAGTACGTTCCTGCTTCGCTCGTGATCCTTTCATTCCTTAGACTAATCCTTTGCTGATGATAGGTGCTGGGACGGTGTCAATCTCGACTCTCCCGACCATTCGGTTAGTGCTTCGCCGTTTCTGTCCGATATCTTCGACTTCTATGATTCTCTTTGTGTTCATTCTACTGACGGACGGCGTTTGCCAGAGCCACGTTGCCTTCCCAGAGGGTCCTGCTTCTGCTGGTCTGCAAATCTTCGGAACCGACTGTCCTGCCAGTCATCCCGTTCGACTTCCTCTGCTCTTCATTGAGATTAATTGGGACACTCGACCATTTAACGACGTTTCGCTCTGGCCGAAGGACGGAACCCAGCCATTTGTCTTCAGTATGGGCGATCCGTGAGTTCTCGTAATATATTCTGCGCGCTCCCCTTCTACCGGCGCGAGTTTACTCGTGTTCCCTTGCGTTGCTTTCTGCTCTCGTATTCCGATGCCTAACGTTGACCTGTGGCTACCTCTACTAGAACCGGCTTCGGGCAGCACGCCGACTACCTCTTCGGTTGGGAGGGTGATTCTCTCCAACGTGCAATGGAGGTTTGCACGGGTGGCGACGGTATCCCCTGGAACTGCCCGGTCTTGACGACTCAAGACATGGAGACCATGAACAATTGCCGTCAACCTAACAAGGTTGCAGAGGTTGTCGAGGATGAATGTGAGTGTCCTTGAGTTCGCATTTTTTCTAGTCATCTCCCGTGTATTTCTTCTCACTACTTCTATCATGCTCCTGTTTTCATTTCTTACTGGATCACTCGTTCATGCACGCACACTCATTCTTACTTCCATCTTCCAGACATCCAGCGTCTCCCAGGTTGCAACCCACTTCAAGAAGGTCCCGTCTCAGCAACACTCCACCCTAATGATTGCGGTGCTCAGACTACCTGGCTTGCCGCACCTACTCCTGTCACCGCGCCTCCAGCCGTTGTTACACCTCCCTGGCCTGTTTGCTACGATGGTCCGAATCCTGCGAGTAATCCGTTGGCTCCGCTGTGCGACTCAAAGCCAACAAAGGCGAACAGTGCGCCTGTTGTTACCCCCGCACCGTTGTAGCTTGGTTCTTATTACGACGTACTGTGGATTCTAGGGGAACGGCGACGCTGGAAGGAGTCTCCTGGAATCAGTGTAGTATGGTTTAGCCTGTCGACTGAAATTCGTGAATGTAGAGTTTAATGTGTAGAGATACGGTGCATGCGGCGCAGACGAACCAGTCGAGATGGATTTTGAGTCTTCGTCTCAATTTTCTTGTCAGTTTTGGGTGTGCTACAGGTGGGCTCGAAAGTTTGATATCACTTGCCGTACAACTCCAGATTCACATTTCTTAGTTTACCTGCAGCGAAGGTCTCTCAGTCTGTTACTAGCGTCTGGAGGCATTCGCTCATTGTCAGCGACACCCACCTCTTTCATTGTCGAAATCTGCACTCCCAGCTACAAATCACTTACTACCGGTGAATGGAAGTGAGCGTTAACGCGTATGTATCAAGCTAAGCGAGAAGTCCTCCATCTCGACGCCCATCCGGTTGAGCTCTTGAACAACATATATTTCGTACTAATATGACTTAACGAAAGCGAAACCTGTGCAATCCACAAAGGCCTTCAGGAGCTACAAGGCTTGGACATTCGACGTTGCTACCCTTCTCCCTAAAATAAAATCCACGAACGCGACTTCGTCAAGCATCCCATGATTTGGCCGACACCCGAATTCTTGTACATAACGCTCACCATTATACAGCACAATGTATGAAGGAGCGCGTTAGTAGTACCGTAGAGATTCGGCCTAAAATACTTCAAACACCCTGGCCATATCACATTAGCAAAAGATCCTCTGATGCCGTCCCATCACACACTAAACTGATCTAGAGTGAACACAGTTAGCGCCTCGGTCGAACCCACTCCCCACAATATGCCCTCAATGGTCTGCCCCGGTGCGCTGGTGATATACGACCTCGGCTACGGTTCAAGACGATGGAGCTACACTAAGCAGAGGAAATTCAGAATGTAATAGGTTGTTGAGGTAATTGTGCTTACCTTCGTCTCTTAAACTTGCCCACATCGTCATTCTGCACCAAAACAGAGGGTCTGTGGCAACGAGTGTTTTGCTAGGCATAGTGACAAAGACAAAGGCTCGATGTCAAGATTCGACGTCGACAGCGAGCTAGATGTGCGAGAACTCGATGTGTACGCGATTCACGTAGACTTTAGTTTGGGAGCTGTGATGAATTGCTAGGAGAGGCGATCATAGGTTACATATCGTTCCAAGTGTACACATCATTCGCTTACCTTCGTTTTTTAACCCTTGACTTTTGCTAGTAGCCGAGGACTCTGGCCGAGATAACGAGTGGAGTGCAAAAGCTACCTACAAGAAATCAGAACTATGTGGGACTCNAAAATGAGTAAGAATGCAAAATTAGGCTTACTCCCGATTTTCAAGAGTCGCGAAAATACCATCCATTGCGTTTGCCGACACCATACCTCTTACCTACGGCTCCTCAAAGATTTGTTATCGAATCTATGAAGCCTGCGTCAGAGAAGAGGACGTCAACGGCGTGGGCCTATGACCTAACTATCTAAAAATCACCCTGGGATCCCGGTTCCTTATAAACAGGTCCAGTTTCCAAAAAATGAAAAGTTATATATCCCAGAATTCAGTCTGTATACCATTCCAGCTATAGCCTAAGAACTACGATGCAGCGAGTGAACCTACAAGGTAGCTAACTTGGAGTTATTTAGACAGGAAGTTGACTTGTATATCACCAAAAATATGGATCGAAATTGACATTTGCGAGATTCCATCCATTATACAAACTCAAAATCTGCTCGTATAACTTTGCAGATCCTAAAGGCCAAATGATGCTCATTATACAACCTCAAAATCCGCTCGTATAACTTTGCAACTGCGGTGTGGGTATGACCAATGACGTGAGTACAATTGATGAATCACACCCCAAGTTATATCGACCGCAAATCTATCTATATATGAAATCAATTGGGTAAGGCACTGATGATCCTGATTTGTCCCGACTGTTATACACACTTGAAATCGAAGTGTATAACAGCACTCCAAAGCTGTTCGCATATCCTGAATGCCTGGATAGTTATACAGACTCAAAACAAGTCACTATAACATCATTTTTGTTATACACACCTGAAATCGTTGCGCATAACAGCGCACTTCAAGCCATTCACATATTCCAAATGCCAGGACCATTATATAGACCCAAAATGAGTTTGTATAACATCGTTTCAACTACGACAAATTTCGTGAGTTGTCGCAGCATTGAGCTTGGCCGACGCAACTAAGGTTGATGAATAAACACCCAAAGTTATATCAACTGCAAATCCATTTATATATGAATTGGGTCTGGCACCACAATCCTGATTTATCACGAATGTTATACACACCTGAAATCGTGGTGTATAACAGCGCACTTCAAGCTGTTTGCATATCCCAATGTCAGGACAATTATATAGACCCAAAACGAGTTTGTATAACATCAGCTTAACTGCGACAAATTTCATGAGTCGTCATGCCATTGAGCTTGGCCAATACCATAGTGTACAGAACTGTCCCCACCACTCTTAGTTGTAAAGGCAGATATACAGGTGGAGAATGGGGCTGTATAACAACAATCAAAATTCTCAGTTCTTAGTCAGATTGTACTCGCAAAAAGTAATTGTAGTGACCGCGGGCCGAATACACATAAATACTACCCCTTCCCAAGGCAGATATACAGCCAGAACATGGGTGTGTATAATTTTACCGCCACAGCATGAGTTTCCACACTTGTCAAGGCTGGTGCATGCGTAACAGCGCGCCTATCTGGTGGCATGCCAAGACTTATCCGGACTCAAAATGGCCTTGTATAACTTCCAAGCTACACCCAGCAGACCACTCAATCACCATCCAAATCAAATCACATTTCGATGCTTTGCAGAACGCAAACCTGACTCAGAATCCCAAGTTATATATGCCAGAGAATGACGGAAATAACAACACATGCCAAGAGTTCTGCAATGTCGGCTGTTGTTATCCAAGCTGATGATAGCCTTGTACAATCTTTGCATACAACAGTGACCATTTGAATTAAATGACATTTTGAGGCTTTGCGGAACGCAGGCCTGACTTGAGAACTGGAGTTATATATTCCAGAATCTGGTGGAAATAACAAGGTGCGCCAAGAGATCCATGATGCACAGGCCAGGATTTCGATTCCCAGCCAGAGCAGCAATTTAGCGTCACTTGCAGTCGGTTGAGCCGAGACGTACAAAGCCTTGGCACAGGAGCATACACAATTACAAGATAACAAACACAAGAGAATACACAATTACAAGATAACAAACACAAGAGCGTACACAGTTACAAGATAACAAACGCAAGAGTGTACACAACTACAAGATAACAAACATAAGAGCGTACACAATTACAAGATAACAAACACAAGAGTATACACAATTACAAGATAACAAACGCAAGAGTGTACACAATTACAAGATAACAAACACAAGAGCAGACACAAAAACTCTGAACACATACTTTATCGTGAAGCATCACCATACTCTACATGACCAGAGCTATCCAGCTCATCCAAGACCCCCTGCGCTTGCTCCTGACCTGAAAGCCCCTCTCTTGCCATCCACTTCTCCCATGTAGACTTCAAGCGTCCTGGCGTAACGAAAGCAATAGCTTGCTGGTTGTGGATTGGATTTCCCAGTGTGGGGCGGTCGAAAGAGGGGTCAAAATTTGCAAGCCCTGTTGTATGCCATTGCGCAGGCACCCATGCCCATGCAGTGTCTTCGCAGGCCTGAACCTCAATGCCATACTCACTGCAATAAAAATCGCCACCTTCAAGGGCTGATCCTTGGCGGTGGCACCACCATGAAAGACCATAGTCATGCCCCTGGTATTCATGGTGGACAGGCCTAGAACCCCTGTCAGCTTTGCAAACCAAGATAAAAAAAAGTAGCAGTGCGCACCTAGCATACCTCTGGCACATGATTGCACAACCTGGTGCGCGCTCGACGTTTTCAAAGACGTGTTCACGACCATCCAACACCAGTTTCAGTGCACCAGATTTGGTTGATGAAGCAGGCCAGCCAGGATCAAAGCGAGGGGCACTGGAGCCATCGTAGAAGTTTTCAAAGTCTTCAATTATCTTGCTAGGGAAAAGAGCCTTGGCCCTGGTCCAAACGTAGGTGAGGAGGTTGGCGATTTTGACGTTATCCGCTTTCTCAGCATCCTTCCCCTCCCTCGACTCAAAGTTCCTGACGATTCCAAACTCAGGCGCCCGGCGAGATCCTGCAGAGAATCCAGCCATTACCAAAGTCCCAGAATCCTCCTTCCGCACATTCCTCCTAACAGCAGCACCCCTGCTAACAATCTCCGATGCCCATCTCCGAATAGGTGCTAACCCACTGAAGTTCCGCATGACAACCAGCACTGGTTCGTTGGTTGTCTTATCGTAGATTATGCATGAGAGGTCTTCGGGAATGCTCTGCACCATCCTAGAGCGGTCGAGCAGATGGACAGGTTTCGCTTTCATGCGCTTGTCAGGCAGTGGAGTGTTCCTGAGATACACCTCCCAAGTATCAAAGATCGACTGCGTCTTGGCTACCCAGTGGCCCTGAGGAGGGTATTCTTCACCTGGAGGCAAGCGGTCATGGTAGAATTCGGCGATACCGTGGCGCAAGGTAGCATATTCGGTGGGCGTCTTTGTAACAAAAAGATGATTTGCCACATCCCTGCGCACTCGGCGGGCTGAGCTCTTGCCAACCTTGCGCATAATCGCAGCACGATGGAGGATTGGTTGGGATTGATTATCGGCAGCCACTGACACTGCCCAGGAGACATATGCACTGGGAGGGACAGGGGGTATGAGATGGGGGAAGGATGATACCATTGCATCGACGCGTGCGTGGATCAGACTGTCAAAATCTCGAGAGGTAATAATCGCAGCATAGAAGCAGAGGTGGGCGTCTAAGTCCTCCCGAAAAACAGCCTTCCAGAAATCGGCAGGTGGCTTGGCCTCCTCAACGAGCGATGCACTGGAGGTGGGTTGCACCCACGATCTCGTCAAATCCTTCGGCATCGAAAGGAAGAAAAGCGAGGTGGGCGAGCTTGGCCGATAACGGCAAGTTGATAACCGAGAGTCAAGAAAATGAGAGTCGAGAAACGAAGAGCTGATAACAAGAGATGGTGGTGGTTGCTGTTTGTTGAACAAAGCCTCTCGAAGGTCGCCGCGCTCGAAGCGCGGTGGCTGAAGGATCTGACACAATCAATCATATTTGCGAAGAATTTAGATCCAGAACAAGCCTGAGAATGTGTAGAGCTCACCTCTGAGAAGGGTGTTAGGCCTGGTGCGACACAGATTGCAGCTGGAGTGGTGGAAAGCGAGAGAGGGCGACAGAGGGCAAAGGGCATGAAAGGCATCCTATATCGAACTCAGACGGGCACAGCCTTTGACACAGGTAGACGTGCCATTCTTATTCGCCTCCGTAACCCGTGCTCGATGGTCGGCGCAGCCACAGCAGAATAAGTGGAAGCACCGATCCTGCTTCCCGAAAAGGAATGCTATTTCGAACTCAGATGGGCACAGCCTTTGACACAGGTAGACGCGCCATTCTTATTCGCCTCCGTAGCCCACGCTCGATGGTTGGTGCAGCCGCAGCAGAATAAGTACCAGCACCTCTCCTGCCTCCTGACACCCTATCCCTTGCCGTATTCCGGCCTTTCGAGTGTGTGTTACAGAGCAAAGCGGGATCGAAATATACTTTAAACTCCGACAGCCGCAGCCGAGAAACCGATCTAGAAACGACTCGAAAAAAGAATCGACATGCCGCCTCCAGCGCTGGCATCTGACCTTCGATCTGTATCGACATCTTTGGCGGCAACAATCGAAAATCGAATCGACACACCGCCTCCAGTGCTGGCATCTGACCGTCGATCTGGATCGACATCTTCAGCGCCAAATTGTCATCCCGATCCAGATCGACATCTTCAGCGCCAAATTATCACGATCGACAACGGTCGCTACTATCGCGATCACCACGCCGAACCCCAATACAATCACCTTTATCCCAAATCGCACAATCTCTATCTGCATGTCACACAAACAGTAGCGGCCATGACGTCGGACCTGGACGAAGCAAGCGGCGTAGGCGTCTGCTATCGATACTTCGACGTTCTTGATACTTCGTATGATCGCATTTGACAGATGGACAGGCGAGATATGTATCGGATGTGTATGGACAGTTGTAAAAGAGGGGCAAGGCGTATTTGAGTATGGTACCCGGTACTCAGTACACGCCCGCTGAGTTCTTACCTTCTGTTTTCGTTCGATTTTCGAGGTTGTCGACTCTGACCCGGTGATGACGTTCGCGATGACTCGAGCAATCTCAGCCTCCCGCTTTCCGAGTCAGTACGGCCTCGTGTCCTTATAACGTACTTATCGAGTACAAAGGAGGCCTTAGCCCGTTTAACTCCATCCCCAAGACGTACTAACGCGGCAATGCATCCCCAGCGGAGTGCATATTGACCTCTTCTTCCCACCCTCACCCTCGAGTTCGCCCTCATGCAACGTCCAGAAGCACGCAAGCAGCGAGTGTTACACCGATTCGATCAACACTTTCACCAACTCATTCTCGTTCTCAACATCCCTCAAGCTCTTGGTTTTCCATCGTAGACGTCGAGATGGATGAAGGGAGGCGGATCGGAAGCGCCGTCGTGTTGTATGGAGTGGGTCGATTTCGTGTTGGTAGGCAAGGCAGCGTCAACTCCTTTTTCAAGCTCCCAGCAAGACTCGGTACGGACGTCACCCATCGCCAACTCTCATCGCCAACTCTCATTAGCCCAACCAACGACAAGCATAGACAGGGTATGCACGGACGGAGCATGCGGACGCTTGACGAGATTGGCCTCGTGTTCCGGCTAAGACGTACAAATATTTGTATGCCCCCGCATTCTGAGCGAGGACGTACAAATATTTGGGCGCCCTCCCGGCAGTAGCCTGAAGCATCGTACAATCGACATTATCGATTGTACGATGCTACAGTGGAAGTCGGATAAAATCTGTAGAGAGTAAGTCGGATCCCGCTCAGCTGCTGTAAGTTTAACCCTTGCTCGTAGCACGACACGGACTTGTCCAAGCTGCCGCATTAGCGCACCTGCCATGCTAACGAACAGACCATGTGTACCGCCCGACAACACATCGCTCGACGTGCGTATGATCCCTCTAATCGTATCCCCAGGCAGCGACAGGATATATCAGCAGCAGCACCGAACTTGGCGTCGTGCGCAACACGAGCTTATCACACGGATAAGATGAAGAAGGTAGACGTGTGTCTTCTAGAGAGGCAAGGTACCATTGACGGAGGAAGTCGGGAAGGATGTGAAGAAGAGGTCGTGGTTTGTACAGGAGGAGCAGAGAGGAGCAGAAACAGTTTGGGACGTTGGCTGATGCGGGTGGCGGAGTTGGATAACGTCTGCAGGCGTATTTGAATAGTACCGGATAATCAGTACATGTCTGGTGAGTTTTTTTGTTTTGTTAGATTTTCGAAGACGGGAACGCCGACTAGTTGCATTGTGGAGGCCCACCTTGTGTTGGGCCAACTTCTCATTCTCGCTCCCGAAGAAGACGCGTTCTGGATCGCACGTATACTCGACCGTCCTCTCATCAGGTTCAACGAATGGAGGTTGGCTCAGCGTCGTTCCCAGGGCGTTAGAGGTAAACAATGGGGCAGTGGCAAAGAAATAGTTGGTCAATATGGGTATATGACCAAGTTCCATTTGTCCGCGATAGTTCTCGTCCCTGTTCGTCGGGTACCTCCCGTCAGAGTAGTACAATGGTAAGTTTTCTTCCGTCCTTTCAACTCAGACGAGTCGTTCTGACTGCAGCGTATTAGGTATTCCGTTCCTCCTTTGAGTAGGACTCGCCAATCGTCTCCTTTGTTTGTCGACAACTTCTTGAAACCATGCTCAACTTACTCCACCGACCGTGAACTAGTCTATTGCGAAAGTCACAAAACCTTGCAGGGATCCGGGGAAGCGGATTGCCAGACGATGGTTTTGGTGAGACTAAGGGTTTGTAGAATTTGGTTAATGGAATGGCGCTTTGCCTGGTGAGTGAATTCTTTCGTCGTTTCGTTCAATCTGCCTCCACTCCCTCGGCCTCGTGTGTCGCCGCTGGCATGACGTATCACTCCGTACCCCATCGACATGGCGACACTTAATGATTTTCGTCGACGCACCAAACACTGTCGAAACACCGTCGACCTCTCCTCTCAATACCTACCTCACTCACTCTGCACCTCTCACCGTCCGCATCTACCTTTTAGGAATATGAAGACCCGACCTACCCTCGACTTTGACAAACGTGGATCCGTAGAGGCGCTGTTGAGCGTAGGTCCGCCGGGAAGTTTCGACAATCGATGATTATGAGAGAGGTTAGATGAGGCAGCAGTCGTTGCGTGTGAAGCTCCGTTCACCGAATGACGCCTATTATTCTCTAGGCAATCGACTTCTACCCTCAGACATGTCTACCCCACAGCGCAGGGCGAGTACATTCCAGCCTCCACTATCTCGGCCGCGTCTGTTGATGCTGGCATGCTATATCACGCCGCACCCTATCGACACGGCGATACATAACGCAACGATTTTCGTCGACGCACTGCACCACACCGTCGAAACACCACTGACCTCTCCTCTCGATACCTACCTCACTCGCTCTGCACCTCTGAGCGCCTGCGTTCACGTTGTTTGGAGGAGGAGGATCGCCCCCACCCTCGACATTGACGAACGTGGATTCGTAGAGGTGGGAGAAGCACTCGGAGAGGGTTGAGGTGCTGGCGGCAGAGTAGGTAATGGTTCAATTGTCCATACATCAACATGGATCTGCAATCGAGGACTTATTATCTAGTGCGCTGATGCTTGAGGTGCTCAGCATAAACAACCCTACCTCCCACGTCGAAGGCTAATCTGATATTCCTAACTCCTTCTTTGATGTCATACCGCCCTTTCCACAACTCGCAACGTTGGACTTGGCCACCTTCCACAGGCTGTACGGGTTGGACCGAATGATACATTAAAGTAGCGAAACTCTACATGCACGAGTCACCAGCGCTGCCGGCCTAAATTAATTGGTCGAAAGACACAGAAATTTATGCGCTAGTTTGGAGGTAGGGAGTCGAAGATTCTTGCCCTATACCGCGTGTCAAACTGGAAGGGCAATGATGTATTCTCTCTAGTGCTTACCGATGCTTTATCCACGACGAGACACATTCCACACACCTCCTCTCCTGCGACGAAGCCCTCCGATATTTGACCCTGGTCGGTTGTCCAACGAACCTCATCTCCGGCCTCCAAAGAAAATGTCAACGCTCCCGGGTGAGTAATAACCATCCCAGCGACCCCATTCCGCATAGCAACAACACGAACCATCCCATCAGGACGCGCAGGCTCCACTGCCAGCTTCCCTACAGCCCCAGCCATAGGACCTTCGATAAACTTGCATTGGGCACCGGGAACCGCTTGACTAGGGTTCAGACGTTGAAGATCCTTCTCCGCTCGCTTCCACAATCGTCGTTCCTTTTCGTGCAGCACTTCTCGGAACATTTCAACGAGGTGACGAGGAGGACATGTCAAGGGCAGGGTAAGCTCGTGGATGTGTAGATCTGTGAGTTCAAGACCATATCGAAAGCGTCGTAAGGGTCCTGCACCGACAGTGGCCAACAGATCCCGGTTAACATCCCTGTATATCTCGTCAGGCTGCAACGAGCAGTACCAAGATATCATACCCTCGTCCATGAGTACAAATCCTGCCTTGGTGAGGGCGACCATTGCTACGATAGCCCTGAGATCTCCAGCCCGATAAGCAGAGAGGACAAGGCCGCAAGCCACATACGAGTCCCCAGATGGAGCGAATGCGGTGAATGTGACCCATCGACCTGCCTCTGCTCCATAGTTCCTGAGCTCGTCAAAGACTCGACTGCATGGGGGCATCGCAACATAGCTCCATGGGGCTCGAGTCGGTAGCAACCTTTGGAGTGCACGGACGTTTTGAGACTGCACGTAAACGTAGCAGCGATTCCTTGGGGTGTATAAGACGAATGTTATATCTTGATGTCGAAGTCGGTCTTCAGCTGCTAGCTGCGCGATCCATGAGGCATATGCAGCTGCATTTCTTCCCTGAATCATCGAAATTCACTCTGAATGTAACACTAGAGTCAAAATCAAAGGGGCCGTACCTCAGTTGGCATTCGAAATATCCTGGTGTAGTCGAGTCTGGCCTCTTCGGTGAGCGCGTATACCACCACCTGTTTGTCGACGTCTATATAGATCAGATATCAGTCATGCTTAAACTCTGCCTAATGCAATCTGAACCTCACAGGGCTGTAGGCGTCCTGCGTTGCGGAGCTCAGGACTCGGTTCTTCCATGCTCTAAAACGAGCCATTCGGTGAGGCTTAGCATGCAAAACCAGACGCGATCAAGGCACTTACTTCGACATTGTCTGGAAAATCCTGATAGTCGACAAGGATCATACTGTACGAGCTTGCTCAATGAAGAGGTTTAGAGAGTTTGGACGAGAAGGGTGATAGGAGTGGTGGCAGCGGCGTTTCAGAGTTCTGTAAAACTGAGACCTGCGCACTAATAGGCCTAAGTGGTGGCTCGATGTGCTCCACACCTTATTCAGCCTTGTTCGAGGCTAGGTGAAGCAACTAATGGGATGGGGTAATTAGTAGAAGAATGTCGGTTGACTAGTGGCTGGCTAGTATCAACTGCTAGCCCCTATCTCAGAGCTCGCCGGGCCATGTATGGCAACTGATCCGGCCCATTTTTTGCCGCCTCTAGCTCCACTCACCCTCGCTTTATCCCATCTTCACATATGAGGCTCGTAAAGCATCTGCCGAGCGGTGAGATCGTAGAAGTGAGTGTAAGCCTAACTCATGCCGATACTTTCACTGATTATTTCACTGCCAGACCTGTACCACACCGTGCGAGGAGGTGGACCTCCGAACCGGGCACTACGAGTGGTGTAGGTGCCAGTATCAGTTTCCTTAATCTTCACCTAACTGGTTTATGCCATTAGTTCTTCAGGACAAGCAGCTGATTATTCATACCTTTGAAGACCCAATCGACGAGAGGCTCGAGAACCTATTCAAAGTTCCCATTCTGGTATGCTTGTCAATGCCGTGCGGGAGGCTTGATCGTTGAGAACTAACCCTCACAAATAGGGAGGAGATGCTTGCAAAATCGCACATCAAGCGGCAAGGAAATCAGCGTCTAATCGTCATAGATATCATGCCATTACCGCCATTCTCTTCTCTCCCAGATATCAGCCTTTCATCTTTGTTCAGGCTGCGTCCGCTGGCGACGTGAAGAATCTCCTCCCTCGAGGCCCTACCCACCGGTACTGCCCACTTCCTCCATACCGTGTGGCTCTTGATGAACGAATTTCGTTCATGGCGCAAGTAGGGAGATGGGTCAGAGTGGTTGCGTATCGCGGAAGCGACGAGTCCTATTCGGCCTATGGTATCGTCGCCGAGTTTCATGCGATGACGTCTACCGTGAAGGTCTACATCACTCCACGAACCGAGGAAGGTTACGTTCTAATGACAAAGAGGAGGCTTCAAGACGATTTCATGAACTGGGACATCAGGGTGGACAGGAACGACATTACTACCGTCCGACACCCTCATACACGATCTCAGCGCTACTTCCAGCACGGCATAGAGGTCCTTCATGTGCACATGCGCAAGCTAGCAGTGCCCAGGTCCAATCCGCCCTCATGCATTGTGTCTGTATTACAGGGTGTCTTGACCAGAGCAGAACCTCTGCTTTGGGAGACGGCCAGGCGCAACCTGCACTTCCTGAATCCATCGGAGGCAAAGGGCGGCACGATATGCAAGTTCTCTCAGGGAGCCATCGCAGGCGCTGTTGGGAGATTGGCCGACCGTCCACTGCTTCCAGACGGTCAGGTTTTGGTCATCACACAGTGGGATGACTTTGTAGCAACGGTCAAGGTTCATATTGGCTTCTTGACTTTCGCCTTTGAAATAGGTGACGAGATTACAGGAAGAACACCCGATGGAAGGGTCGTCGTTGGATTCATTGTGGAAACCCTTCAATCCGACTGTTACGTCGTCCGTGAGATAGGAACGGTGAGTGACCATTGCTGTTTTTTCTTCCTTTGCGTTTGACTCTGATTGTGGATGAAAGAATGCGGATGTACGAGTTGCAGGTCACACCATGAACTACCACATATCTCTTTGACTTTTCCGGAAATACGGGCTTGCTCCCGGCTGCAGTGGGAGTGTCAGGGCGGGGTAGTCTAACCCTACAAGCAACCTATTGGTGTATTGATTATTCAGGTTATTAATCTAGCTATTGAATACGAATTTGCATGCCACATTCTATCAGACTGAGAGAGGTTCAACCTGCCATCGAGATAAACTGGGTCAAACTAAGGATACCACTCATTGGCAGGCTGCAGTCAAACACATCAGCGCTCGTGACAGTCCATCGTTGAGGTCAAGGAGAGATTAGACGCAGTCATCTTCCATCCTTGTACGACTTTCCACAGTCCGTGCAACAATACACTTTGCATGGCCCCTCAGGACGATTCGTTCGAGACTAGGTTTGTCTTCGACTTACTTACAGGCGCGCGCCCTCCAGACGCAAACCGCAGAAAGGGTCGTGTATTGGTTCTACCGTTGCAATGTTTGTACATCATTCGTGTACAAACAACTCGTAACGATTGCCTGCGGACCCAGGTAGTGAAACGACCGTACACGCATACCATTGCGACATACCATCCTACCTTCAACACCAACTCACCGATCGAGTCGAAGTGTCCCAAGCTGGCTCAGGGCTCACCGACAACGTCAGCAGTTTGAAAGACTCTGCTACGATCCGACCGTGTTAGCATTAGGACACAGCTTCGTCTGAGCCTCTCAACCCTCCTTCGCCAAACTTGCTCGCATCTCCTCCTCCCTAACCCATCTACAGGATCATATCCTGTGATTTCCCTTCGTATACGACAGCGACGGCAACGTAGAAGGAATTAATATGACGAACTAGGGAACGGCGTCTATGTATATATATTGACAGGATATCACATCTGTGAGGTTATGTCCATCAAACTCCACTACGCGGGATGAGAGAGTAGGACAGTCAAGCAAACGAACGGCAGGCTGAGAGCCTTTCGGATCCGCACTGTAGCAGTATCTAGTTTTATTTGAGGTAAGTTGTAATGACTCAGGCGAGAGGACTGGAGAGAGGGGATGTACAGCGTCATCAGGTGTCACTGAGCCCCAGCCTCTGGAAACGATTCGTCAGACTGTCGTTCGAATCCCAGGAAGTATCATCGACTCGAAAGATGCGACTGGCCCTAAGGTCGAGAGGGGTCGCAACCATGATACTTTCGTTCTACTCGAATGATGGTGGAGGACTACCATGATTGGGTGAACAACATCTGCAACAGGTTTTTTGTTGCGAACGACTAACTAGCTCTTAGACGCATGAATCCGTCTGGAAGACTTCGATCGAATTGGGAGAGCCATAGGCATTTGGGCCGAATTTGACTAGCCCACTATACCTGGTCGTAACTGATACAAATCGTAGGTGGGGAGGTATGAGTTGAGAAAGCTGGGAAGAGACACATCCAGGTATCCCGGTCATCGCAATCTGGATATTGACAATGCAAGATCAAACTCGAAATGTAGTTTCTCTGAAACGACGAAAGTCTCGTCAGCAAAGCTCCCTGGAGGCGGCGGAGAACCGTTCGTTCGTGTCGAAGGCAGAATGACCTACATACCAATACAGCCATCCTGAGTCATATCTCCATGAAATGAAGTATTACATCTCATAATGGAAGCAATCGGGGAGAACCCGTCCAAGCTATGTATACGCTCAACGTTACGAGCGCCTCGATTCCGGCCAGGATTTAAGCGGAGCTCAAAACAAGTCTGGAGTTATCCCACTCACACCCTCTTCGTCCTCTCGAGTTACTGTACAACAGGCTCTCTATTTGACCATGGTATGTCCCCAATCACTCAGTAGATTCTTAGAAGTTTACCATTCATTTTACTAGCCCGAAGATAAACCTGCTCCATCTGGCTCCACTGGGAGCAGTGCTGTCAATGTCGACAAGGTGAGCAACAGTTGAGCACCATGCGAGCAACCCTGACGAACGACATTCGTTTTAAAGCTCGAACAACTCCCAGCTCAATCGAAGCGAGTTACCTTTGTCAAGCCGCCGCCGATGACACTCAACCGCGCCCCAATCGAACCCATTCGGCTTCCTAGGAAACGACCTCGCTCTCGCCCTACTCCTTACACTCGTTCCTTATCGAATAGCCATCCAGCGCGTTCACCTCAAGAGGGGACACTGGAATCCCCAACTAAGCAGCCTAGCGTCATGCCTGATCCATTCGCAGCGTTCACCGAATACCGTCAACGAGTGGAAAGCTCGACAGCCAGTGCTCGTAAGCCCACGAGCTCCAAGGCCAAGGTTGATTCAATGGGTTCAGTCGCTCCGAAGTCGGCTAAAAGGTCAAAGAAGAGAGGTGAGTGCTTAAATTGGCGATCCAAAACCGTTAACCAAACCCTTTATGCTACCTAAGCGCAGGATGAACCAGCCGTGGACGACGTCGCCCAAGCGCTGTCAATAAACCTGAATATCTAGCCTTCTAATTAAATCGAAACCCTGTTCAGAAATGTAGTCTTTACAGAAACTGTACGTCTGCGAATATGTAAGGAAGAATGAAAGGTTCTCGAGCACTTGAGTTTGAGGCGTCCGAGCGACCAATCAGGGGCAAAAGTCGGAAAGAATTCTGCCAAAAGTCCGTCTAGACCCCCAAAGACAATCCCTCGGTTCTACTAGCCTCTTACTCATCATCGGCCGACGCGATTGCAAGAATAGAGAACTCATTTCATCATATACACGCGCATAACCGGTCTTTCCGTTGGAGCACCATCTGGCCATCATCCCTACTGCAGGCGCTCTTGGCTGAGTAAGCAGCCATCAAAGCCTTCGTCAACCGAAGTCAACTAGACGCTGGTCGCAGAAACCTCTTTTTCTACGTCTAACCCTCATCACCTGCCACGTAGCAGAGCCTTAAGGCCATCCTAAACCCCCACACAAGGAGAAGGGAGACTTCCAGACGAAGCTGCGCTGAAAGCATACCCACGATATTCACCGGTACCTGATCGAGAAGCGGATCACAGCCCTCACTGCAACGCACCAAGCCTTCCAACCTCCAACCACCACACGCCCATTTCATGCGAGTGCGACCCAAGAGAACGGAAAGAATGGAGAGCCCGCAGCTGGTATGACGATGACGCCGAACTATCGGACCCAGGCCGAGAACCAGAGGTACGAGATTAGATTGAGTACTGTGTAAACCGAAACTCACGCCTTGCTCGGTCGCAAGGATTCTTCGAAACCATGAGCTCCCTCCCTGATAACCCGCCGAATATAGAACGTGGAGAAAGAGGTCAAGAGGCGAGTATTCATTCATGACTCGCTTAGGGCGAACACCAACGACGAATCACTATTTCATAGGCGCCTGTTCGCAGGGCGAGGGCCAGCGTCAACGACGAAAGTTCTTCCGTGAGCCTTTCCAACCGTAACGCCCTGACCGTGTCTAACCAAGCTTACTGTTCCACCTGCCCCAGGACGAATCCGATGGAGTTATCGATGTAGAACAGGTCGAAAACGTTAAGAGGATGCTCTCAGCAGCGAAGAAGGGTAGAAATGTGAGACACAACCTCGTACCTTTCACCAGACTCACTGACATCGACGTTCAGGCTATCGCACAAGAGTTGACCAGGGAGGAACGAGAGGAATTGAAGCGACAACGCACCGAGCGTCTTGTGAGTTATTCTCGAATTTACTCTTGTACTCTCGTCCTTAACGTCCTTAACGTTCAATTTCTTCCAAAGACATCCGTAACGCGACCTTTGGATATCGAAGACCGTGAATATTTTCTCGGATACGCCCTTATCGACGTTGTCAACCCACACGATGGTGGCAAAGGACCTGGGCTCTTACCCTCTCCCTATCGACGCCCGTTCTCAAACAAGCAGCTCAGGACCCTTCGAGCCAGCGCAGGCAAAGACGGCAGGGGGCTCCGGACCACAGATCACGAACACGCACTAGTCGTCGCCGCCCCCTCCCATTTCATCGACGAAACTCAACTATCCCAGTCGCCATACGGACCTCACCGCCGCGTACACTGGCTCCCCGGCGCTCTGGAAGAGACGATGGTTTTGCTTGCTGGATCTCATCGACAGAAGACGTCCGAAGACATCACTGCAGAGCATCAGAGGGAGATCTTGAAGATCGGAACTCAGGCCGACAGGGCGAAGTCGAAAGGCAACACTAGGAAAGCAGAGGAGCTTGAAAAGACGGTGGATAAGATGAGAAAGGCGATGGACCCCAAAGTGGTATGGTTGGCTATGATTTATGACCGAGGTATGTGTTCGCTTCCGCGGAATCAAGATAAATCAACTCACATGGGTATCCTGCAGATGGCATCCTCGAAAATCGACGTCAATCTGGGCCGGCGCTCCTCAAGCTCATTACGAACAACCGAGTCGCACCTCAACCGGAAACCGAAGCCCACGAGCTGGCGAGAGTGTTCAGACTGGCCCATAATGGCGGTGCACCCACAACCTCCGACATACTCGGCTACATCTCGACCTTGAACTCGACACGTAACGACGCCTATCGCCGGCTCGCTCAACGGGGTGGCGACTTCCTCTCGTTTGTCATTGGAACAAGACTATCACACCACTTCGACAACTTCTACACCGACAGCGCCAAGATCGTCAGCGTTCAGACTGAAGTCTGGGGACTCGTCAGTCCCATCATCAAATTCATGTGGAATCAACTTCTCTTCGTCTGCAGCAACACACCTGCTCCCGAAAGCAACGGTCCCATCACGGAAGGCTTTTGCGTTCGCCTAGTCCGCCTCATCCAGAGCCACGATCCGGACAAGTACATCTCTCGCCCCGTCCTCGATACTCTAGTCAACATGGCCGATTCTTCATTCAACGAGCACTTCAGCGGCGAGTTCCTGCGGATCGG
Organism: Candolleomyces aberdarensis; assembly: GCA_004126415.1. Lineage (NCBI taxonomy): Eukaryota > Fungi > Basidiomycota > Agaricomycetes > Agaricales > Psathyrellaceae > Candolleomyces > Candolleomyces aberdarensis. Next base: position 68,404 of record SDEE01000213.1, read on the forward strand.
GATGAAGGACGAAGCCTACTACAACTCATATTGCGACTACGCCCAAGAGATCCTGCAGCATTTCCGCGAGGCTGTGCGAGAATCTCGGTTGAAGGACCCAGGAAAGTGGACTGCTCAGGACGAAGAAGTTGCCCTTGCTGCGCCAGCCAAACTTCGCCTCATCCTCTTGAAACATACCACTCTTCATGCACCCGGAGCACCCATTCTTGATAATCCCACGCCTCTCCTCAGTCCAATGTGTGCGGCTACCATGATCGACGACTGGTGCAGTTGCCAAGACTCCGTGTTTATGGTACGTCGTCTCATCCTCCAGCCTCGTTTTGAATACTGACGTTCTCCTCAGGTCAGTAGTTGGTTCATGCCAGGCCTTACCCACATCCACACTGTCGTCACAAACGGGGCAATGGAGAAGAGTCCTCTGACGTCGTACCCAAGCGTCATTCGTGCCTTCCTCGAGTACTATCTCGGGTTCGGGACTCAGGAAGACTGGAACACACAAGACCCAGCCACCATGCTCACCCAGATTTTCGATAACGGCGACGAGGAGGAGGACGTAGAACTCGGCCAAGAGATCGTCGACACTATCCTCAGTGTCATGATTCAGCTGTTGTGGCGCTACAGAGAGCCAATCCTTCGACCTTCCCAACGACTCCTTCCTCCCATTCCACGAGGAAGAATTACGCCTAACCGCAGTGGTGACGATAACGAGCTTTCGCAACACGTAGCTAAGATGGCTCCTCAGTTCCTGAAACAGTGGCGCAAGGACCTCGCTCGTCACACCGGCCAGAGGGAGAAGAATGTCACGCCTCGCCTCGATCCCGACATGCCCGACACCGTTCGCTCGTCCATCGATACCTACCAGGAGAACATTGAAGAAACGCGACTTTTGGCGATTTTCGAAACCTTGGAAGCGTTAGGGTTAGGGTTAGGGTTAGGGTTAGGGTTAGGGTTAGGGTTAGGGTTAGGGTTAGGGTTAGGGTTAGGGTTAGGGTTAGGGTTAGGG
>SDEE01000214.1:0-69038 GCA_004126415.1 Candolleomyces aberdarensis
TTAAGTCCAACTCGGAAGAGTCCACAGGATGTGGAACTTGTTCTCAAATCCAGGTCTCGGTAAAGATGCTTTCGCGCGAGTGGTACACAAGCGCGGGAGACACGACAGAGATTTGAGAGGGCCTCGAAGTCATTGGACGAGAACTCGATAATTCTGTCGACTATATCTTGGTAGAGCGACATTTGTGTTTCGGCGAGATTCTGTGGCCAATCTCTGTCAGCTTGTGCCAAACCTGAATCGGAGAGTGGCAGTTGAGTACCGTTTGCATTCTTGCATTCTTCTGGAGCTCCAGATAAGCCTCAGTTTGACTGGTGCGAAGTTAACGTCGCGTCTTGAGGTGAGGTCAACGTAAATTCCACTGTCCAGTGTCAACGCCACTATCAGGCTAGTAGCGGCTCAAAAGAAAAGTGCAAGAAGGTAGAAATCAAGGCAATGGGTTGGGGCTGTGCTCTCCGGTTTTGAGCGTTTTGACCAAGTTGTGCCTCATCGCCACCTCATCTCCGGTGCTCACCCACCTTTGCAATCGAACCCCAACACCTCCCTGGACCGCCGACTCCAGTGTCTGTTGGATTTTCTTCAGGGATTCGAAAACGCGACCACTTTTGCCAGTATTTGCCATCTCGGCTTGGCAGCAACTCGCCCGCCAATGCCCTACGCAACTGAAATGCAACTGCCCGAGCTACGGCACGTTGCCCCCAGTGAAGTGATGCTGTTATCATGGAGGGCGATCAAAGATGGATGGCCCAGCTCAGGAACCGAGTATAAAAGTTTGCCCAGAAATCCTTCCTGGAGCACTGAATTGGTCGAAGGTAGCGGTCAAAGAAGCTCCTAATGTACATGTCTGGGGGCAGACTTCTGCCGTACTATAATCAAGACAGAACGCGAAACTTTGATTGATCACAGCTCGGACGGGCTTTCAGGCTTCAGATACGGACTCCAATTATATTGTAGATTCAGCATTCCCCTTTCTGCAACTTGTCCAAACAACTCCCTCCACCGCGCAAAGAATACCTGGAGGTTTCCTCTCCACACTTGGTGCATCTCTATGGCCTTCGCGCGCGACGGTACTATATAAACAAATGAAGAGTTCCCCGTTGGTTCACTCTCCCAAGCAAGGCATAGAGTGACGGATTTGAGAGATGGCTGTCCCGCCAGCGCCTGATCCAACTCGTTCCAACAATCAAGATCGACTTCATCGTCGTCAAAAATATGGGGAAAGGTGTACTCCCAGTCTAAATCCCAGACGCAACCTAACTCCAGGAGGATTGAAACGTGGTGTAGCGTGGGGGGCAGGGGTTGTGTGAAGATGTCGATTAGAGAGCGACAGTTGCTGTGGAGCGGGGTGGGTAGTGTGGGCTCATAGATGATGCCGACTGACAACCTGCGGAGAGCGCGATATTGTGCAAAATGGCCAGGTTGGATGAATGCATTGTGATCTAGAAAAATATGTTGGCAAATAAGTCCGAAGGAAGGCTACAGTGAGGCGGCGGGATTACTCACTTGAAAGGTTGGTAATTACTAATTCTTCAAGGGTCTCTGAGGCTTCATTTGGGAGACTCCACACCGATTCATCGTTGAAATGGGTGCTGATCGCGAGTCTCTTTGCTCGTGAGAGGTTGAAATTGAAGGATGGTTCCGCTAGCCGCGTCGCCCAAGTTGCGATTCTATCGCCTGTGTCTGAGTGGAGAGTGAACGAAACGTCCTCCAGATATCGTGTCCGGCTCTGGCTTTCGATCTTTGGTTTATCGAAAACCGACTGATGCAAGTGCCAGTTCTTGTCCCGTGCACCAGGAGAGTTTAATTCCAGCTTGGTTACGTTGCTGGAGATAGATTGCAGGACCCATCTGGTGAATGAGGGCCTTGGATGATTGAATAGTATGAGATCGTCAAGTAGTAGGTCAAGTGTGACGGACTGCAAGGAAGGAGAAGCCAAAATCAGCCTTAGTTGGGGTGGACGAACTCCATCGAGGTTCCTCGAGGCAATTTGGAGATGAGCATGTTCAAGATTCTCTCGAATCCGAACCGCAAGTGAAATCCATGGAAGTATTGAATCGCAGACATGTTCGTTAGACCTGAATAATGTGGACATGATAGTTAATGCCAACGATTTGATGTATTTGTGAAGGTGGCTACTCCTGAGAATAACCTCTTTCTTCATTCTATTTGACCCCTGTTCCTGGGGTGGCTCCATATTGAGACGGTCACCAACTTCGGGTTGGAAGGTTCTCAAGTCCAGCTCCCGATATAGATACTTTCGCGCGGGCGGTACACACGCGCGGGAGACAAGACAGAGACTTGAAAGGGTCTCGAAGTCATTCGACGAGAACCCAATGATTCTGTCGACTATATCTTGGTAGAGGAACATTTGCTCCGGGTCTGCGTCGGAATCCTGTAGCCAATCTTTGTCAATTTATGCCAAAACAGAATAGGAAGTGGAAAGTTGTACTGTTGGCATCGTAATATTCTTGGGGCTTTGAATGGGTCTTGATTCAAGTGATACGAGGTCAATGCCGCGTCGTGAGATGGGAGTAACACCAGAGATCAGCCTAGATGCGGTCGTACCAGGTTTTTGAGCTCATCTTATCTTATCTGATGCTGATGACGTCACATAATGGACCGAGAGTTAACTGCATTCTGGTTAAATCCATTTCTTGTGTGTTACCATTATCCAAGAACGCGACGCCTACCTCGTCTCAGTAGAATCAAGCCTCATTCATCGAGTATCATTCATGCAAAGGGTACTCGGCTCCCCACCTTTCTCGACTAAATTTGACAAAGATTGCCACAGGATTCCGAGGAGGGACAAATGTCACTCTATCAAGATGTAGTCGACAGAATAATTGAACTCTCATCCGACGACTTCAAGTCCCTTGCAAGTCTTTGTCGCGTCTCTCGCTCCTGCCTACCGATTGCACGAAAGCATCTTTATCGGGAGCTGGATCTGAGAAAACAGGACAACTTGTCCGACAGGCACCTCCGAGTGGGTGACGCCCGTGCGTACACCGACCAGAAAGCTCGAGGACGGAAGCAACGGGCGGAGAAGACAAAGTGGGAGGTTGTTCTTAGGAGCAGCCACCTTCAAAAATACGTCAAATCATTGGCATTGACTATCATTGCCAATTCCAAATCTGACGAGGTTTGCGCTTGGGGTGACCAATCGACAATGCTTCCATGCATTTCGTTCGCGGTTCAGATCAGGGCGAATCTCGAAGATATTCATCTGCGAATTGCCCGGGGGAAGCTCAACTCAGCTTCAGTACGCCCTCAAGTCAGACAAATTTTGGCTTCTCCCTCCTTGAAATCCGTGACTTTGAACCTAATCCGCGACAGATCTCTGCCAATTCCTCCTCGTCCAAGGCCCCGACCCCCGTTTCCCGAGTGGATCTCACAATCAATCTCTAGCAGCGTGACCAGGCTGGATATAACCGCTCCTGGGGTATGGTGCCAGAAATCACCCTCATCCCAGTTAAATGCTCAAAGACCCGCGATGAGGGGTCAGAGAGAGCCACGGTACCTCGAGGATGTTTCCTTCACCATGAGCAGTTTACGCTTTGGGGATGAGATCGTGGATTGGGCAGCGCGAATAGGGGAACCATCTTTCAATTTTAACCTCTCACAGGCAAAGAAGCTTACGATCAAAACCCATTTCTCCGATAAGTCGCTTTGGAGCCTTTTAGACCAAGCCTCAGAAACACTGGAAGAGTTAATGATTGGCTGCATTCCATGTGAGTGACCCCATTGTGGACCGTGTGTTCCGTCAGACCTGCTTACTACGATTTGTTTTTAGACGACGTACCATACCCCCCACCCGATCGCTTCGCACAATATCGCGCAATTCGCACTCTGTCGCTCAATCTCATCTATCAGCCCAAAGGGACGTTTCAGGTGTACAAAGATTGCCGTCCTCTAGTCGCCATTTTTGCGCATCCCCTGCCATCCACCCTGCACCATGTTTCGATCACCCTGAACCTAGGGTGTTTCTTTGACACAGACTGCGAATACGCCTTCCCCCAAATTTTTGACGACGAAGATGTTAGCCTCGATGGTTGGGACGAGTTAGATCAGGCGTTGGCCGGACAGTTGTTCGTCAAGTCGGTCACTATCCACCTTGCTTGGGAAAACCGGCGGGCAAACAAATCACAGGATGAATGCCCGCTACCGATTCCCTTCTTCCTACCGCGTGAAAAGGCTGAAAAGATGCAAGAAGTATGGAGAGAGAACATCCAGGTATTTCTTACACGATGGAAGGGGTTATTTGGACGAGTTACACAAAGGGGAATACTGGATCTTCGATATACTTGGACCTACTGGTATCTCTGATGCCTGAGTGACTGTTGAGCTATTATAGCGAACAAGTTCGATCGATGTATACGCTAAATATTGCAGAAGCCTACCCTCCGACATGTACGTTGATAGTAGAATCCGCTTTGACATCTACCTTCTTCCAATTCAGCGCTATAATTAGGAGGATTCCTGCATTGGTTCGAACGTTCGTTGGTTGGGCTGGGCCACCCTTCTTCCTCCTGACCAGCTTCCATGATCCCAACTTTCAACTTGAACGCAGGTAATTGAATGATGGATCACTGTAAGGGGATTGTCCAAGGAAGCCTAAAGCACCTTGATACACACCGTACCTACCTCAGGAAAGCCTGCACTCTTTGGCGCGTGGCTGAGCGCGCACTGAATGTGGCGGCCAGGATCCTCGGGGATCTACAGGAACTCCAAGAACGACTCAAGCCAGAGCCTTTAGCCGGGGCTCCTCCGAGAAACACTGCCTTTGCTGAACCTTCAATCACCCTTCAAGCAGTTGAATCCTGAAACCATGATGACATGATAGAACTCGTTGACAAGAGCTCCGCCGATTCATACCATGTCAAATAGAACGGTATAACTATTCAAAGAGTCGAGCCGAGACTTGTATTTACCCCACAAGAAACACCTCTCCCTTGTCGATTGGCTCCAACAATGTCCAGAAATCTTAGTCTTGCTTTAGCGTACATCCTCACTGCCCTGGTCTTTGTCCAGCAAGCTCAAGCCGTTCCCACCAATGGCCGCACTGCTGGTGCAAACATCCGCCGTATGTCAACAACAATTTTAATCTTTCTCTTATACCGCAGCCAGATGTGCGCTGTGTTCGAGTATCCTCTCTGACAAGGCCATCCCAATTCGCAATGCTACCTTGAATAGGAGGGGACCTGGGGTGCGGCTTCCGCCTCAAGAGCCCGACTCCCGACTCGCCCGGATACTCTCCTTCTACTGCTCAGTGCAACAATGCTCAGGTGAGCAATATCTTGAAATGGACGCGACACAGGACTAACTTGACCGAAAATATCCAGGAGAGATTTGTTGGTTTTGGGATCCTTCCCGTTACGCTCGCGATGGCATACTATTTAGGATACGAATTTTTGTAACACCTTCATGGACTTACTACCGTGTTCACCTTCTTCGTTGACCATGTACTTTTTTTCGGTAAATGTTGATGTCGCTAGGACGGTCAAAGACCATTCGATGAGCTTGGACTCGTTGGCATAATTAAATATTGATCCTCGCGGAACTGATTCACACATCTCATCTTATCTGATACATGGGCTTGACTAATTTTTATCAATCTCTGATTCATTGATCGGTGCCGCGAGAGATTAGAATAGCAGATTCGCGTCTTCATTACCCTCAGTCAGTATTGAGCTGACTAAAGCCCCAAAACGACCCTTTAAAAAGGGCTACTAAGCTCATTAGAAAAGAGCACTAACCCGACGACGACGACGACGACGACATGGAATTCACCCCAGGGCCTGCAGTACACCGAGTGTTGTGTGCCGATTGCGGTAAAAATCAATCATTCCTCAGGGTTTTCGGGCTATTCATCTTTTGGCTGCAACTAGGCACACCGATTGTACCCAATTCTGCGAATCTTTGTGTTGCTTGCCTCAGGAATACGTGCGTAGACATCTTTTATACAGTTTGGAAAGCTATCTAACGAGGGGATTGAATGTAGGATCGATATTACGGAAGGGATACCCAAGCAAGGTTCGATGTTCATACTGAAGTGCAGGAGCTTTCAAAAGTTGACCTTCCTTGGCCATTGTAGCATCTATCTCTTTTTGCCGGAATTGCGAACGTTTTCTGTCTCCTCCGAATGCATGGACGCTTGCGAGACCGGAATCCTCGGAGCTGTTGGCGATCTGTTTGAAGAAGTTGAAGGGACTGGCGAAAGTACGGTTGACGGATGCGAGGTTCATCTGGACGGAGCCGCATTCGAAGAGGCTGAAGGTGGCTTTGACGATTCAAAAAGAGGTGCGTTTGTACACTCTTGTTCTTCGTACCCTCTGACTGAACGGTTGTTGCACTCGGATTTGCAGGTTTTGACCAATACGATCCTTGAACAAACTTTCGAGATCGAGTACCTCGTCCAACATGGACAGTGTCCGGACTGCGCACGGCTAGCTGCCAAAAACACTTGGAAAGCGCTTGTTCAAGTTCGCCAAAAGGTCCCCCACAAACGGACGTTCTTGTTCCTCGAGCAGTTGATCATCAAGCATAACGCTCAGAAGGATACAATTTCAATAAAAGAAGTCCGGGACGGACTGGACTTCTTCTACAGCAGTAGAGCTCATGCACTGAAAATGCAAGAATTCTTGGCTGGCGTCGTACCCACAAAGTGAGTCGCTCTATCCTCATGCTCATCGAGGACGTGAATCTGACGCTTTTTTTTCTGATTTTCATAGATCAAAATCATCCGAACAGCTCATCTCCTCCGACACCCACAGCAACACCGCAAACTTCAAGTACACGTATTCCGTAGAGATCGTGCCCATATGCAAGGACGACCTCGTGTGCATCCCGCTCAAACAAGCTCGACAGTTCTCGAATATCAGTCCCTTGACTGTCTGCACCCGTGTCGGCAACTCTCTCCAGCTCATGGACCCCGCGACGCTCCAAACCTGCGAAATCCCTCCGACGGTGTACTGGCGGTCCCCATTCGAAGCTCTAGCTTCCGTCACGGACCTCGTCGAATTTACGATCCTCGATATCGAGCCGGATCGCTCGCGGACGAGGGGCAAGTTCCTCATGGCGGACGCCCAGGTGGCCGTATCAGGCGCGTTCAAGTCGAGCAAGGCGGGTGATCACGACGACTCGATGATGGACTATGAAGGCGTCGGGGCTACCAGTATGATCTACCATACCCGGACCCACCTGGGCGCGATCCTCCAGCCGGGGGATTCAGCTATGGGGTACCACCTTACGTCTGCCAACTTCAATTCGGATGCGTTTGCGGATGTTCCGACACATTTTATTCCGGATGTTATACTGGTGAAGAAGGCGTATCCTAATAGGAGGAAGAAGAGCAAGGCGAGGAACTGGAAGCTGAGGTCGATGGCGAAGGAGGCTGGGGAGGAGGGTGAGACGAGTTCGGCGAGAGGTGCGATTGGGAGGATGGGCGGGAGGGATGCGAAGAAGGTCGAGGAGGACTACGAGCTATTCCTCCGTGATTTGGAGGAAGACCCCGAGATGCGTGCTGCGGTCAACCTGTACAAGGCCCCCGATGTCAAGATGGGAGATGAGGAGAAGGATGGGAAGAAGACGAAGAAGAAAGTGCAGTATGCGATGGAGGTGGATGAGGCGGCTGGAGTTTCGCATGACGAGACTGGTCATGGCCATGTGGAGGAGACTGACTTCCCCGAGGTTCGACTTGAGGAATTGTTGGAGGAGTTTGATGAGATGACGCTTGGCGCGGGAGACGATGAGGATGTTGAACAGCCATAGACGTAGACTCGTGTTGTACCACTTGATCTATCCCAACATGCAGTAGCTTCGCAGTAGCAGTTCGGGTCTCAAGATCTCAAGTCGAGACTCCTTCTATGACGAAAGTATCCTATCTTTACGGTGTGTTCAAACTATTGGGAACTCAATGACTCCTAAAAATAACTCAGGTACATGGTTACCGTATTGGAAGCATTGAAGCATGTGCGCCGTGCTTCGCGGAACGCTTCAATAATACTATATGCATTATCTCGCTCTCAGTAAATCGCGAAAATTGTGGTATTGTCAATGGACATTGGCACTGGCAGAAGCAGTTAACCCCCCGCTGCAGCCTGCAAAAGAACTGGCACCCACAACTGGGGCCTGGACTCTAACAATCGAAACCCAACTTCGCCGCTCTGCACCCAATTGATAGCTCAACAGCCATCCTTCTCGAACTTCCGACCAAAACGTTGGCTTTAGCAGACGACCCTGCACCGGGACGCGATAAGAGCGGCAGTGGCGGAGTTTCACCGGTATGCAGAGTTGTCTTTCGCCAGCTTCCCGAGATTTGATGACGGCCTCGGTGCGGTTGGTCAACTCGATGAGCCGGAGGGCGTCGACGGTGACTACAGGGGGTGCTACGCCCGTGGAGCTGCCGTCCAACGCCTCTTTTCCTTGAGGGGTCTACAGTAGTAGAGGAGGCGGTCGTCGAAGATGCATAGTCTGGGACGAGGCAAGAGCGGAAGGAGGTTCTTCAACTGTAGAAGTCGCTAGTCACGCACTAGTCACGAGCAAAATGCACTTGAGACGAGACACCTCCTTTCCTCGATCCCGCCACAGCAACCATGCCAGTGACAGACTCGAAGATGGAAGAGCTTTGGCGCGTCGCTTGGGTCCAAAAAGACAGGAACCGGCTTTATTCCAGTGATCCTGAAGGTCCCCTCATCCTCAATAGGATGGTCGACATTGGCCCAGACCATCCAACCAAAATTCTAGTCAGAAGAGAGTATGTTCGGGCCTTAGAAGACGCTGCGACGTGGACCTCAGGTCAAGCACCTGAACAACTTCCGACCGTGTACGATGAAGAGGACTGGACTTGGCAGCATTGGTTTTTCGACGAAGCGTCGCCGGAAAGGATGTCCTTCGCTAGGCTAGACAAGGACCACGGTGTTTCACTCAGAGACTTGGACTCGAAGGCTCTGGGAGAAGTCATGCAACTCCCTTGCGACCCCTCAGGCTGGCGCCGTGCGTTCTCCGTTACTGGAATCGACGGTGCGTTTGCCGAGTCTGTGACTTGATCCCCGCGTTTCCCAGTCTCCTGAAACCATTTTTGTAGGAAAATCGCTTTGGCTCTACTTCGTTCTCGTAGAGCGGCTGCTCAGGAACCTACCAACGCTCTTTCAATTCGAACCCAATCGGATTTTATATTTCAGCAACGCTGGCCTCATCATGATCTCCCCCGACAACAATCTCGAGGATGCTATATTTGTGGGAGAGATGAATCCGGACACCTGGTACCTTTTTCGTTCCAACGATGCCTTATTACTCCCATCTTCCAGTATTTTGGTATCTTCTTTTCCGATCATCCAAGCGGGATCCCCTCTGCATGACCACTTTCGATGGCACACAAGCCTGAATGCAGCTTCCACCGTTTGGGTCATGAAACCGACGACATCGAGGGAGCTCCTCCGGATGTACGTCTTGATATCAGCCATATCTGCGAACCCTCCTCCTAATCATCATGTGTTCTAGCCGGGATATCCAAGACACCAGCCTTTGGCCAGATCTCCTGACCATAACGGACTCCATGGTTAGTAACTTCTGCAGCCGTTACGGTCCTTCGCCTCGCAATCTCTTCAAGTACGGCAAGAATCCAGAACAGTACAGGGAGCTGCTCGGGGAGATGCTCAAGAGACTGGACGGGATGCGGAGCTTTGAGTCGCTCATGCTCCTCGCCGCACGTTTCAGAGTTTCGCGGACAGAAAGCCTTCAGGAAATGACGAGAATGATTGTCGGTGTGTTCCCAGGCCCCACCCGCGACGATGTTCGCGCCAATTTGCAGACGAAGGAAATATTCGAGATGGTGGTCAATGCACTGGGCCCGCGGTGGGATAGACGCTCGAAGCGGATCTATTCGTTTTTCCGTGAAAAATCTTGTCTGACTGGTGCTGCGGGCTATATTCTTGAACGTGCGCTTCATAAGGCGCTCCTACGCGGTGGCCAGTGGAAGGGGACGCTCATGCATTGTTCCAAGTCTGACAAAAACACGTACACCGACGACCCTGCAGAGAAACCGCAACCAGCGTTGGATGAAGATAGCACCCCAGGTGATCAGTCTTCAACCTCAGCATCGCAGTTCGCTTCATCACCACCAGTATGGCTCCGTGTTGGTCCTGGCGTTTCTGTTGATAGTGCAGAAGACCCTCATTTCACGCCCGTTCCTCTTTCGTCCATACGTCTTGTTTCGACAGACGACTCGGAGTTTCTCGTTCGAAAGACATACTGCCAGCCCACAATCATCATACCGACGAGCTGGGCTCAAGATCCAGCTCTCATTGTTGACCCGGTGGAGAAGGTTATAATGGTCTTTCAGTGCACCCTTTCAAACAAACTTGGGACTCTCCTCTGCAAGTTGGCTGTCGAGTTGTGTCAAGCGCAAGGGTATAGCATTCGTTATGTTTTTGTCACGGATTGTGATGGCCTTCGTGTTCGAACTCAGTTCGTGAAGGTGCCGGCTTTTCCCCAGGCGATCGACAAGTATGTGGCAAGAAAGGTGCATGTTTGGATGGACCTAGTTTCTCTTTTCCCTACGTCCGGATAGATATCAATCTGTACATCATAATGGACGGTTCAGATATTTACGCAATGTTCATGTTATGCAATACTTAATCTACAGGTTTGGGATGGACTGGATTTGTTCTACGGTAGTAGAGCTCGCGCGGGAGATGGTGAATTCTTCGGCTGGTGTCGTACCCGCAAAGTGTTTTATCTCTCTATGATTCTCGCTTGTCGAGGATCCGATTCTGACGTTTTCTTTAGATCCATGATAAGAGCGTCTGAGCAACTCATCTCTTCCGACAGTCAGTCAGTAGAGATCATGCCTTTGTGCAAGGACAATCTGGTCTGTATTGCTCTCGAACTAGCGTTCTCGTATGACAATCTGTTGACTGTTTGCACTCGTGTTGGCAGCTCCCTCCAACTCAGGAACCCCGCGACACTCCGGACATGCGAAGTCCCTCCGGCTGTATACTGGCGGTTACCGTTTGAAACGTTAGCTTCGGTCACGGACGAGGGGCAAGTACGTCATACACCCGAACGTACTTGGGTGCGATACTGCAACCGGGGTTCAATATTCAGCTATGGGGAACCATCTCACGTCCGCCAACTTCAACTGCGTTTGCCCATGTTCCGACAGTCTAGGATTTCATTTCGGACCTTATACTTGTGAAGAAGGTGTATCCTAAATGGAGGAAGAAGAATGAGCCGAGGAGCTGGAAGCTGATGGCGATGGCGAAGGAGACTAGAGAGGAGATGTGCAAGTCGGAGGATGGATGGGAGAGATGCGGAGAAGATTGAGGAGGATTATGAGCTGTTCCTTCGTGATTTGGGAGAAGGCCCCGAAATGCGTGCTGCAGTAAACTTTTACAAGGCGGCCGATGATAAGATGGGACATGTGGAGAAGGATGGGAAGAAGACGAAGCGGAAAATGTAGTATGCGATGGACATGGTACGAGACCGATTATGACCGTGTGAGGAGGAGACCGACTTCCCTGACTTTCGACTCGGGGGACTGTTGGAAGAGTTTGATGAGATGACGCTATCTCTGCAGACGATGAATATGTGGAACAGCCATAGGCGGTCGTGTTCTACCACTTGATCTATAACAAAATGCGGCACAGCAGAAGTTCCTGTTTCCAGTCGAGACTCGATTAATATGCCCTTTCCTTTCACATCTTACGGCTTGTTTGTTCAAACTATCAATGAATCCTAAAATAGCTCAGGTACATGGATACCGTATTGAAAGCATTATGTGCGCCGTGCTTCGCGGGTTGACCGAACACTTCAGCCATACTCCATAAACACACTCTCGCTCTCAAGACAATAGCATACTCCTGAATCCGAGACGGGAACGACCGTCATAGAGTTTCGAAAGGATCGATAAATGGAGGTGGCCAAGCCCTCCAAGCCTCAGTTTTGGTGGGGACTTCAAGCTCCGCTGTCTGAATTGGTCTCCATCACGATCATTGATCCCAACTTGTATGTTCCCGCTCGCGTACTTAAGACGAGAACACAGCCATGACTGGCTGTCCCTCCCTTTCCCTCCAGCGTTATGGGAGAGTTCGCACAGCAGCTCAGCAGCGTTGCGTCGCTCGCTCGCCGCGCAGCCGCGGAACAGGTGCGTTCAGCTACTCGTTTCGTTGCCATATCCTCCCTTACCGCGAGATCGTCTTGTCTTGTGTAGGGTGGTGTGATATCTGGAGATATTCCAACCCACTGGAACCCTGGCAATCCCTTCAGATTATGGGTCATTCAAGTTGGTATGTATGGAATTATTTCGCTGGAAAACTGAGCGAAACCTGATAACTCTTTCAGTAATCATCATCCTGTTCTCCCAGATCCTCGCTCTGGCACTTGGTCGTATTCGCCAGCCAAGGGTCATAGCAGAGGTTATCGGTGGTATCCTCCTGGGTCCGACAGTGATGGGCCGTATTCCTCACTTCAGGGACACGATTTTCCCGCAAGACTCGATGGCCATCCTCAATCTCACCAGTACCGTTGGCCTCATCCTTTTCCTGTTCCTTGTCGGCCTTGAAATCGATACTCGCCTGCTCAAACGAAGCATCAAGGTTTCTGCGGCAGTCTCTGTCGGTGGATTGGTCATCCCTCTCGGTCTTGGTGCAGCATTGGGAGTGGGTGTATACCGCGAGTTCATTGACCCCAGCGTGAACTTTGGGTACTTCCTCCTATTCACCGCTGTCGCCATCGGAATCACGGCATTCCCAGTGCTCTGCCGCATTCTGACCGAGCTGAAGCTTCTGGAGACCCAAGTCGGTGTCATTGTGCTTTCCGCTGGCATCGGGAACGATGTCGTTGGTTGGGTGTTGTTGGCGTTGACGGTTGCACTCGTCAATGCGGGCACAGGGCTTACTGCCCTCTATGTCTTGTTGGTATCTGTTGGCTACACGATTTTCCTTCTTTACCCTGTGAGGTGGGGATTCGTGTGGCTTGCCAAACGGACAGGAAGTCTTGAACAGGGCTCACCGACTCCTTTCATGATGACCGTCACCCTTCTCGTTGTCCTTATCTCTGCCTTTTTCACCGACATTATCGGTGTGCACTCTATCTTTGGTGTGTGCTGTCCAGTTTCAATAAGTTCCTCAAACTAATATTTCCCTCCCTCAGGTGGTTTCTTGGCCGGTCTCATCATACCTCACGACAATGGCTTTGCAATCTCTCTGACTGAGAAGATCGAAGATCTCGTAACCATCCTGTTCATTCCCATCGTAAGACACTCTTATCTCGAATTTGAGAAACCATCCATTAACCTTGCAACCAGTACTTCACACTTTCCGGCTTGAGGACTAACTTGGGTCTCTTGGACGATGGCATCACTTGGGGCTACACCATCATCATTTGTCTCGTCGCCTTCCTCTCAAAGTTCGTTCCTTGTGCTGGTGCAGCGTACGCCTTCGGCTTCCCATGGCGCGAAGCAGGGGCCATCGGCTCCTTGATGAGTTGCAAGGGGTAAGGCCTATGATTTATATCTTATATTCAACGTTGGTGACTGACCTTTTATCCTAGTTTGGTGGAACTCATTGTCCTTAACATCGGTCTTCAGGCCCGCATCCTCAACGACAGGACTTTCTCCATGTTCGTTGTGCATGCACTCGTCCTTACTTTCGTCACGACACCCCTGACCTTACTCTTCTACCCACCCAAATATCGGAATCCCAATGTCATTCGTGGGAGAGGAAAAGCTAGCCAAGACCCTGAGGGCTCCAACGAGAAGAGCAGCCCAGTTAAGACAGACTTTAGAACCAAGTTTGCTCTCGTTTTGGACAAGGTTGAACAGCTTCCTCCCGCTCTCGCCTTGTCGCAACTCCTCATCCCAGACCATGCCTCTTCGACTACCACCTCCTCTACCACTGTAGACTCCCTCAAGGAAAAGGAAGCCTCGGACACCAGCTCCACGAGCACAGCACCACCAGCTATCAGCATCGATGCGCTCCGGCTCATCGAGTTGACGAATCGTACCTCAGCCGTCATCAAATCCCAGGAAGCTGACGCATTGGTCTATAACGATCCTATCATCTCAACCTATTCGACATTCGCTTCGCTCAACAATGTATCGATCTCCGCGTCCCTTTCGGTTGTCAATTATGACGAGTTCCCGGAATCCATCGCCGAGCACGCCGCCAACTCGGAGTCTGAGATGGTGATCCTCCCATGGGCAAGAGGAACGACGTCGATTCTCGATGCTGAGATTGGGGATGCTCAACTGCGACAAAACCGAAACCCATTCGACCGCAAGACAACGGCTCAGGACCAAACCGGTAGTGCAGTATACTCTGAATTCGTTCGTGCAGTGTTTTTGCGCTCGCCCAAGGATGTTGCGGTGTTTGTGGATCGGGGTGCGTCGATCGGGTCTGCGGCTGCAGGAGCAAGGCAACATCTCGTCTTGCCGTTCTTTGGTGGACCGGATGATAGGTTGGCTTTGACATTCCTTGTTCAGTTGTGTGCGCGCACTTCTGTTAAGGCCACTGTTGTGAGGATCCAGAAGCAGGAGGATGGGGATGATGAGCAGAGTTTGGTTCATGATTCCAAGGACGGTTCTGAGGCGCTTCCTGGTATTAACGCGGTACGTGTACCCTTCACGATCATTCAATTTCTATTCCCCAACGTTAGTTTACTGACATATTTTACGATGTTTAGCTTACGGTGGCTGGTGCTGATACTGTCTACGGCGCATTCAACACTCAAACGCGATTAGCCTCCGACACGGCAGACAACTTGATTTGGGAGAAGTACACGAACCCAGACTCGCATTCCCTCCCTGCTTCCGTGCGGTCTGCCCTGAAGAGGATCTCATTCTCGACCAAGAACTCTGCGAAACCTCTGCATACCGCTGTTGAGCTCGTGAAAGCGGAGATTACTTCCATCACGGCGTCGAGCACCAGTGCAGCGTCTGCCAAGGTCATCGTGTTGGTTGGAAGATCGAGAAGGATGGCTGTTGAAGCTTTGGGTGCAGAATTGCGCAGTTTGGTTTCGACTATTGGAGCGCAGTTGGGTGGGTCGGTGCCCAAGACGATTGGTGATGTTGGTGCGGCGCTCGTTGCGTCCAATGTGGATGCTAGTTTGTTTGTTTTGCAGGCTGCTGCAGGGAATAGTGCCGCTTCTGCTGATGCCCATTAATGATATCATGATACCAATGTACCACCTACAATGATCTTTCAGAATTTTTTTATGACTCAATTTTCTTTTGTCTCTTTCGCTTTACGATTAACGACTTGCTTGCTTGGGCTTTTGCGCGTTGGTATGATTATTCTTCAAGTATCTTGTACTGTCTCTTAGAGCGTTCTCCATATGTTGGATCAGCACTATCAGGGGTAGATAATCCATACTATTACCGGTCCTGGAACATGGCGCTGTTGCGAGTGAGGACAATTTCAAAGGTAAATCAGGAAAACGATATGTATGTTTAAGAATAATTACAACGTAAGGGGTATATGAGAGAACTATATATCTAAAGGACGAAAGTGGCTGCGAATGTCATCAGCAGGAGTGCAGACAACGAGGCAGTACTAGACTTGAGGACAACAGCGCCCGAAGTAGGCGAGGGGTTCGAGGCCCCAGCGGACGTTTGCCCGGTGCCGGCAGGACTGGTCGTCCGACGTGACGGCTCAGCAGAGGTTGTCGGAGTATTGCCGCCAGTGGTGGTGAGTTGAACACCTGGGAGCGTCGTACCAAGTGCCACCGGTATCAAGCCCTCTTCGATGGCTATAGTCCCGGAGGAAACACCATTGGGAACTTCCTGGGTGCAAACAGCGTTGGCACCGGTGAATGAGCATTTGACGTCGATTGTGAAGCCGGGAGGAATGGGTGCTTCTGTTGGAGCTGTGTAGGTGAATGTAGCGCCTGCTGGGCCTTGGACGAGGGTAGCTGTTCGTTTAAGGAAGAGTAGGAAGGGAGAGGGCATTTCTTCATAAGCCCGCTGCTGGACGGAAAGGCTTGACGGACGTACCAGTTCCACCGGGATGTCCACCCTGCTCGTCGAGGGACTGGCTGGCCCTCACTATCCAGGTTGTTTCACCGGATGCGCCTACACCTGCTACATCAGCGGTGAGAGGTACAGCGTCAAAGCCCCCTGGAATGAGCAGCGAGACGGATTGTTGGGCGGTCACCGTAGCTTTGGGAAGAAGGGTTAGACTTTGAATAAATCACTTTGCGAATGAAGGGTTCCATACAGAAGATGGCCGCGCAAATAATTAGGAGTAACGACTGTTGCTGCATCCTTGAACACAAAAGTACTAGGGAAAAAGAGAATCAGCGGGGGCAAAAGTGCTTTCGATTGAGTTGCCATGATCGATCATTTTATGTTGGCTATATTGCCTCCAGGTTCCGACAGGTGCTGCGCAGTTAGGCGGGAGCCCCGACCTGGCCCTGATATTACAACATAAGCATCTACGTGATCTCCCTCTCACCCATTCACTCGCAACGCCTTGGGGAACAGTGTTATCAGGTTGCCTCGGAGGAAAATAGACGTCTTCGGACAATGACTGCCATAGAGAAATGCAATGGTTCCCCCAACTAAGGCTCTGTGGCTCTGGATGACCAGTGACTGGATATCGATCCGTAGGATGTCAGTGAATCTACCAGTAGGGCAGTGGTGGGTTGCCACCGCGCGATGCCTTCTGGCATTGTTTGGATCAAAAGGTTGTGGCAAATATCCCGACGCGGCGGCTTTGCTCTCAGTGACAGGGGCAATTGATGTTTGTCGAACGTTGACTCGAGAGAGGTCTGAATTTCCTTGGATAGAGGGATAGGTGATCTGAGCGGCTCTGCTTCATCTCTATCAAGCACCTATCGATTTTCATGTGAGTGCCTTGCTTATCGACATCTCATTGACGACGGGCGCTAAGTAGAAATGCTTCAGATACACATTTGCTGGACGGCGGTGCACGTGTGGAGGTTGTCCTCATACCGCTTTGACTGATTGTCGCAGCTATTAAACGAAGAACGAATCTACTCCATGGGACTTCGAACTCCAAAGTCGATTGACTCGGACACAGGTAAGGGGGCAAGCTCCTTATTGAGATTGACATCGCTCTGATTGCTCCTCAGACTCGGACCAGATCCCCAGACCACGATCAGTGAGCCGCTACTGGGCCTCTCATGARCTCGATATGAGAGAACTTGCGAGTCGAAAGACGACGGACAGAGGTTAGTGGTTGAGCGCTACTGCCTTTATCCATGACTGCGATTTTTAATCTTGTATCAGACTCGATCTCCTCGACACAGGCCCGAAAGACGAAGGACACAGGTCGGTTGTTGTTTTCGCGCCCCGTAATCTCTCCATTCTGACTGGCCACAAGACTTTTTSTCATTCAAGCGACGATCTGTGAAACCCTTTTCGGGCGCTCATGACTTCTCGATGGGAGATGCCAACATCAATGTCGCGTCGGGGGATATCAACATTTACCATCTCAGCACCCGCAAAAAAGGCATTGCCTGTCCGTGCTTCAGCTGTGCTGAGACCTTGGCAATATGCTCTGACACATTCCCTTGCTAGCTGTTCAGCGATTGGCTCACTGGCTCAGCAACACCAACGCCCGAAGCGCCCAGATGGAAGTCCTCTCGAGAAGGACTTCTGGCACTGGTATTTGGCTTGTTGAAGAATCTCGTTTCACATTATGGGTTCGACACGAAACTGGGCAAAACATACTCTGGGTGACGGGAATACGTGCGTGTTGCTTTATTCTCTTCTGCTTCTGCTCTTCACCAACTTTCCACTCAGCCGGAGCAGGGAAGACCACATTGGCGTATGATCTTTCTTTTCAGCTTCTAGATTTTTCGCACTCATTTCTACCCCATCAAAGGTTTATTGTTGTCGACCACATTCAACGAGTGGTCTGTGTCCCATCCAAGGGAGATAATGCCGTCATTTTTTTTCAGTGCCAGCATACTGTTCCTTCCACTCCATGTGACATCCTCTCGACATTTCTGCGCCAGCTGCTGGAAGACGATAACCAAGACGACGTTTTCTCCATCATAGACCCCATCTATTTTGACTGCCAAATGAAGTCAATACCGTTGTCCGAAGAACGGGCTTTCAGTGTGCTGACCAAGGTCTTGGAACTCTACCAGAAGGTTTATATCGTTGTGGATGCCCTCGACGAATTGAAGGAGACAACTCGGCACAACCTCCTCCGACTGCTGACTTCATTGCCCAAAGGACACATTCTCTTGACTTCACGTCCAATGAACATGGGAGGCAGTTCCTTACATAGTCGACCTGTGGTGCATTTGCCAATCGAGGAGCAAAATCGGTCGGACATTTCGGCATTCGTTTCGACCGCCCTCAAAGAGAGCGTTCTACTATCCGATCTTCTCGCTTCGAACGCACCAGCGCATGACGAGATTATTAGGAAAGTCGACCAGAAATCGCGAGGAATGTAGGTTTTCTTTGGTGAATCTCGTCTCCATCGTGCTCACCCGCCTTGTCAAGGTTCCTTCTCGCCTCTCTGCAGGTCGATTTGCTGAGCAAGTGCATCTCTCGCAAAGACTTACTCAAAAAGGTCGATCAGCTACCTTCCGGAGTCAAGGCCATGTATGAACACACGATGGACAGGATTGAAAACCAAGGAGAAGCGGTTGCAGCTCTTGCCAAGCAAACCCTTCTTTGGATTACACATGCCCAAACATCCCTCACAATGAAAGGTTTGCGGCGTGCATTGGCGATATCAACGGAGGATGGGTACGACGAGGACGACCTCTCACCAGAGTCGTTGATCTTGTCGTGCTGCTGTGGCCTCTTGGTAGTTGACCCCAGCACCCGCTTCGTTCGACTTGTCCGTGAGTACAAATTTTCTACGATTGGGCTCCGTCACTGGCTGATACCGGACATTGATTAGATCTGACTGCCAACGACTTCGTTCGTGACCATCTTGGACAACTGTTTGCGTCTCCCCATGCATTCATCACCCGTCGTTGTATTGCGTATTTTTCTTCTCCCCCATCACCCTCCTCCGGCCCACTTCCTCTTGAACCGTTTCCAAGGGCCTCCTCCAGCAACGACGCTGACTGGCAATGCGAAGACGGTCGGGTAATCCCGTTTCCTTACGCATACATTGGCTGGGGGAACCACGCCCGACAAGCTTGGTCTGAGCCTGAGAGGGGGATACAAGATTGTCTATCCAAATTCATCCTCAGCTGCAAAGATTACGTCTGCAACATTTCGACCGCATCCGCTTGGCAAGGTTCGCTTTGTGCAAAGAGGGAAGTCATTCAGCCGATCCACCTTATCGCGGCATACGGTATCGCCGATCTTTTACACAGCCAAAGCGGTCATTGGGACCAACGCACCTCAAGCCACTCCACTCCACTGCACCTGGCTGCCTGTCATGGCCATGAAGACATCGTGCGATCGCTTGTCATGGACAGACCAAGTAGAATCAACGACATCGACGAACACGGGTTCACGCCTTTCATGGTGGCTTGCCAGAATGGGCACGCGGACATCGTGGAGATGTTCCTTAGCTCTTTCGACGACGTTCAGATCAACGCACGGACAAAGCCGTGCTCTACCACCGCATTAATTTTGGCAACCAAGGGCGATTTCTCGAATCTCCNGGCGCGCACGGGAGTAGACACCAACGTACGCAGTCAGACTACTTCGGAAGCACCTTCCCAAGAGGCAGGTTCCAATACGGGCCCCGAAGACGAGACAAGGCGTTCGGAAGCAGTCGATCAGCTACAAAATCTTGCAAACCTCATGCGCGAAGTCTCAATCCTGTCACCACAGTCACCGTCAACTAATGCTAGCACACAATATCACTCCACTGGTGCGACCTCTTCGAACACAATCGCTGTCGGGAGTCACTCCATTTCATCGTATCAACACACTACCAACGCAACAAGAAGCCATCCAGGATCAAGATTAAGAATTGTGAAGGGCCTTCTAATGCGGCCAGATCTTGATATCAACGGCCAGGATGATGAAGGTTATACGGCCTTGATGTATGCTGCAAAGCTGGGCCTCCGATCATTGGTGGAATGCTTGCTTTCTCACCCAGCCATATCCGTGAATTCTACGACCTTGAAGACAAACACCACAGCTTTGATGCTCGCGTGCGCGGGAGGACACGGAGGCATCGTCGAGTTGCTCCTCGCACATCCGGGTGTCGACGTAGAGGTGCGGGATAGCTCAGAGCAATCCGCATTGATGATCAGTGTGGCCGTGAACCAAGATAAAGATATTGTTGTGGCACTCTTACGGGCCATACCAAAAGCATCCCCAAAGTTTTTGAATCGTGCCAGCACAATTGCACCTGTATTCTTTTAGAGGGTTCCACATCTCAATTGTATGTCTGCTGGTACCTACGAGCAGGAATCTTGTACTTTTATGGATTTATTTGTATCTATATTTATTATTCCTGATCAATTTTATTCTATCCCGTTGTATTATAGAGTACGAGTCGCAGTACAAGTTTTCATCTCAGACGGCTCCAGGCCTACAAAACGGATCCGTGTTTCCTGCTAAACGCATTTACTCGCTAGAATTGCGCAAAGCGTTTTGCATGTCTATGTAAAGATATCATATTCAGTAAATGGCTCCTGAATTATAGAGCTATCGACTTGGGCCAATGTGGGAGGTTCAGCGCGATCTCACTACGTAAAAATGCCTAAATGAAGTTCTGGTGCCAGATGGCAGGCGAGTCGTACGTACTTCCCACGCCACCAAGAGCATTAAACTTGCTTCTGCCACACCGATTGGTAGGGACTTCGTGATCAACCGACCTCACCAAAGAAATTGCATAAGGGGAAGCAAACACTGGAGAAAATTTTCAACTCTCACTCCTGCCGTTTATCTTTGGCTAATGCTATTCCACCTTGAAGCACAGCAGAGTTCTTGCCACGATTCGGACGTTCGTTTCGCGGATTTTTTTTACAGAACTTTTACATACATACTCAAAGTCAAATGCAACTTGGAATTCCACGAAGACCTCCCCTGATCATCGTCGTTCCTTCACAAACGGAATCGGGTGACTACTCGCACCGGCGGTTGGACTCGGAATAACCGGTGAGCTAATTGACTCAAAATATGAAGGAGGGTTCACCGAAGTGGTAAAGGTGGCTAGCGAGTTATCGGCGGGTGAATTGACTCTCTCCTGGGCTACGCCCATCATTATAGGGGGTTCATGGCTGCGACGGAAAGGTCGGGCCTGGCGATCCGAGGCTGACTCGCACATCTTGAGGCGCCTTCGACGCCTGAGCCACAGGAGTGCGATAACTCCTAGCAAAAGAAGCGATACAATGGGCACGACAATTGCCACAACCATTTTTACTGTATTTTTCGCTTGAGGGGGCTCGTCGCTCGATTGTGTCTGGGTATCTGGCGATCCGCTCGGTGCGGTGGACGAGGTCGTTGCTGAGGTGCGATGGCTGGGGCTAACAACTTCAATTCAGTTTTAGTTCAAAAGAGAAGTTGGCAATAGACTATTTACTTGAATTCGACAGAATCAAGGGCAACAGCAACAGCCGGTCTTGGAGCGCCTCGGTGTTTCCATTCTATCCGGAGCGAGTGACGACTGTTTGGATCGAGATTGAAGGCTTCAAATAGCTTCATCCGGGGTGTAAAGTTGCTTGGATTGAAGGCGTAGTCTTGAGGTCGGATTGACTCAACTTTACGTTCGATGTCATCGACGTAGAATGTGAGGTTTGCTGGATCTCCGGTCGATCTTGCAGTCGTTCCAAGCATGGGGCATGGTAAGTATATCACTACATCAAAGAATTGAGACGACCCACCCTATGCGATCCAATGCACGAATGAATAGGATGAAGTAAACTTCCACGCTTGTCCCTTTATCTCTCTAACTTCAGGGGAGATATTGGGGATTAAGATGGACTCTTCCATACCTTCAAAGTCGACACTTGCCGTCAAAAGAGGGTGGTTGACGTTCTGAAGCCATCGAGTATTCAATTTCATTGTGATCGGCAGCTAGAAGCAGGCTCGCACTCACATACCAGGCATTCGTCCATGTCCCTGTTTTCCAGCCGGGTAAATCAATCATGCGCCCGCTTGTCATGAAAAATATGCCTCACCTCCTCTGGCCGTACCCCGCAATTGATTAAGCGCAGTGCCTGCTTCTAAATTACAGTCAATGCAGGCTGCATTGCTCATCCACATATCGGGCGGCTGATACACCATGGAAGGAAAAGCGACGCCTGTACCAATGGTCAGACGGGAGTCATCGACCACGACAGTGTCAGACATCAAGAATGGCTAAACATGATGAAGAACCTCTATGAGATAGTGAGCTTTATATAAATCGTGAAACGGCGCAGTACCAACAGTCCTTTGTTCCCAATGTTCCACCCTGCAACGACCTTTGACCCTAGTACGTCCTTGACAACCGCTCCGCCAAATGATCAACATGATATTGAGATGGAAACTTGGAAGAGTGAGTGGCAATGTAACTTGGATCCTGAACGCATTTTTGGGAAACAAAAACATCCTGTCCTCTCTTGTCAAGTCCTTCATCGTCCTCTAATAACCCGGAAATATTGAGTAATAGATGGTTATATAACGAGTTAAGGAACACTTGCTAGTATCAGATGCCGTTGAATTGCCTCAGTTGACTGGGTTGCAATACAAAGACAAGAAGTACTAGTAAATGCCAAACTTGGCTTATATCAGATTGAACTCGCAATTATCTGATGAAAGAGCCCACGCTCATAGCGCTCATCATCAGAAAGATCAAGAAGTCTAAGCAGTGTTACTTACAACTTCGATCGTCAGACGTTAGCGTCACGTAGCGAAGCAAAGGACTTCCCGAAAAGATGAGCAGAGCCAGATCTTTTCAGGAATCCATCAGACCGAGTAGATAGCAATGTAATGGATAGGTGAGTGAATGGAAGTCGGAGGAGAGAGAGAGGAGAAGTGGAACCTTGGAAACCTGACCATCGACGCGGTTGTCAGTCCTAGTTTTCAAGGGTGGTGGCGGTCTTCGGCACCAACTCGGGAGCCGACTCCAAGCGGTGAGTCGGGAAGAGCCCACAGACCGGCTGGAACTTTCCAGCGGGCCAGAGAGAGAATTCGAGACACCAAGGTCGAGAAATTTCATCTCTGATGGGACGAAATATTTTTTGACTCACCAAACCGAAGAGCAGAGCAGTACACGGAGGAGTAGACCCAAGTAAGCTGGGATCCGTGACCTACCCACACTGGCAACGGGCGGTGGGGAAGAAAAGGGAGAGATTGCTCTGACCAGATGGTATGCTACCGTTCACTGAGGTGGGGTAACGGTGGCAGGAGGAGGAATGAAAGGAATCAGGTGAGCAGGGGCCTGGACGTGTACACAAGCGCAAACATGCGCGCATCATCTGATCTCAAAGAGCATATGATTCGTTTCGTTGTTCCCTACTCCAACCAATCTGCGCAACGCTACTCGGACGGACCCACTGTTTGAGTTCTTCGGAATCGTGGTTTGGCGCGGCTTTCAATTCTCCGCTACGCCAGAATCAAGGTGCTTTCCGGAGCGGTGTAGTACCAGAGGAGGGCTGATAGTAGTAAGCCTTGGAACAAGCAACGTCCTTGATTGACACTACTAATAACAAGGGTGCACTGAATTCAGCGAGCCATTAACATCGCATGAATTGGGACGGTATCGATAGAAAGCACCTCAGTTAGAACTGGCTGAGGTGTTAGCCTGAATCTCACCTGGGATTCCCGACTTCTGGCCGCGGGCTTTCCGTGTCGACCCAGCTTAGAGTGGTGGTTCGTCATACCAGTCGATTCGGGATCTTCTTAAAACCGGACCGTGTGGCCTGATCGGGACGCCTAATGATAAGATTTGTCTCTGTATGTGTAAGATAGATCTTCCTGACGGCCAGAGGAAAGCAGAATATTTCTGAAGCAGCTCAGAATTTAGGGATGAACGTCGAGAAACAAGAGGGAAACCGCACTTTTGGCAGACCTCCAGTAGGCCTCATCTTGCAACGACACTGATGGGGCGCTTCCTGCCAAAACGTATTTGCTCGCTGAAATCGCGCGAACTTGAAGCGTTTTGCGTGTCTATGTGGGGATGCCACTCGTATAGATGGCTCCTAGGCTTTAGAGCTACCGACTTAGGGCGATCTAACTCGGTGAAAATCCTCAAATGAAGTTCTGGTGCCAGACTCATGGACATCGACGCGCCGATCGGCATGCATACCGACTTCCCACGCCACCAAAAACATACGATTAACCGACCTCACCAAGGAAATAGCATAAGGCGAGGCAAACGCTGGAGTAGGATCTCAACTCTCGCTCTCGTCGTTTATTTATGTATAGTGCTACTCCAACTCTGAGCACAGCGGAGCTCTAGCCATGGTTTGGGCCTTCATTTCACGTATTTTTTCACGGAACCTTTACATACATAGGCAAAGTCAAACGCAACCCGGAACTCTACGAAGATAACGTCCAGTCATTGTCGTTCCTTCACAAACGGAATTGGGCGAGTAGTACGCGGGCTTGTAGCGATATTTGTGCCCGCAGTTGGACTCAGAATAGCCGGTGAGACAATTGCCTCAAAATATGAAGGGGGGTTCACCGCAGTGGTAAAGGTAACTGGCGAGTTAGCGGGAGGTTGATTGACTCTTGGCTGTGCTACGCCCACCATTACAGGGGGCTCATGGTAGCTAGTACCAGCCGTGAGACGGAAAGGTCGGACCTGACGATCCAAAGCTGACTCGTACATCTTGAGGCGCCTTCGGCGTCTGAGCCATAGAGCGATAACTCCCAGCACAAGAAGCAATACAATTGGCACTACAATTGCCGGAACTATTGTTGCTCTATTTTTTGCTTGGGGGGGCTTTTTGCTCGGTTGCGTTTGGGTATCTGGTAATCCGGTCAGTGTGGTGGTAAAGATCGAGTCTGAGCTGGGATGGCTGGGGCTAACAACTTGCTTTCAGTTTTAGTCCAGAAGGGAAGTTGGCACCAGAATCCTTACGTGAATTCGATGGAGTCAAGGGCAACGGAGACAGCTGGTCTTGGAGTGCCTCGGTGTCTCCATTCTATCTGGAGCGAGTGACGACTGTTTGGATCGAGATTGAGGGCTTCAAATAGCTTCATCCGGGGTGTAAAGTTGCTTGGATTGAAGGCGTAGTTTTGAGGCCGGATTGACTCAACTTTATGTTCGATGTCGTCGACGTAGAATGTGAGGTTTGCCGGATCTCCGATCGATCTGTGCGGTAGTCACAAGCATGAGGCACGGTATGTATAACGCGCATCAAAGGATTAAAATGACCCACCCTATGCGATCCAAAGCGCGAATGAATAGGATGAAGTAAACTTCCACGCTCGTTCCTGTATTTCTCTAACTTCAGGAGAGGGATTAAGGACTAAGATGGACTCTTCTATACCTTCAAAGTCGATACTTGCCCTCAAAAGAGGGTGGTTGGGGTTCTGAAAACATCGAATATTCAATTTCATTATTATCGGCAGCTAGAAGCACGCTCGCACTCACATACCAAGCATTCGTCCATGTCCCTGTTTTACAGCACGGTAAATCAATCATGGACTCGTTTGTCATGCAAAATATGCCTCACCTCCTCTGGCCATACCGCGTAGTTGGCGAAGCGCAGTTCCTTCTTCTAAATTACAGGCCCAGCAGGCTCCATTGCTGATCCACATATCGGGCGGCTGATACACCACGGAAGGAAGAGCGACCCCTGGACCGGTGGTCAGACGGGAATCATCGACCACGACAGTGCCAGACATTAGGAATCGCTAAATAGGATGAAGGATCTCTATGAGATAGTGAGCTGTATATAAATAATGAAGTGGCATAGTACCAACCATGTTTCGTTCGCGATGTTCCGCCCTTCAAGGATCTTTACCCTTACGTCCTTGCCAACCACTCCCCCCAACCGATCAACATAATGTTGAGATGGAAACTTGGAAGAGCGAGTGGTTACTCGAGATCCAATTCTCAACCAATCACGATCCAACGCATGATTCACTAATTATGAGTTCAATTACTGAACGCATATTTGGGAAACAAAAACATCCTGTCCTCTCGAGTCGAATCTGTCGTCGTCCTCCAAATATCCTGGAAATATCAAGAAATAGATGGTCATTGGACGAGACGCCTGATGGTATCTCTTGCGCGGTGGAAAGTTACCGCCGACTCAGACACCGTTGAATTGCCGCGGTTAACTGAATTGCAATCCCAAGGCAAGAAGCAAATGCTGAGCTTGGTTTGTATCAGATCGAACTCGACATCACACATGTCGCGATCATCTGATGAAAGAGCTGAAGGGGTCAGCGCGCTCATCATCAGAAAAATCTGGGCGCTGAAGCAGTGTTCCTCACAAGTTCAATCGTCAAACAACGCTCCTCAGATAGACTCATTGTTTGAGTTCTTCAGAATCGTGGTTCAGCGCTACTTTTAATTTTCCGCCGTGCCAGAATTAAGGCCCTTTCCGGAGCGGTGTAGTACCAGAAGAGGCCGTAATAGTGATAACTCTCCGGCGGAAAAGTAACGTACGTGATTGACACCTGAATACTGAGCCAATAGCAAGAGTGCACTTGATTCAGCTAGCCATAGCATGAATTGGGAGGGCATCGAGAGAAAGTATCTCAGCTAGAGCTAGTTGAGGTGCAAGCCTGAATCTCACCTGAGATGCCCGAGTTCTGCGGCTTTCCATGTCAACCCAGCTTACTAGTAGAGTAGCGGTTCGTCACACGAGTCGACTCGGGGCCTTCCTAAACCGTGTGGCCTAAGCAGGACGCCTAATGGTAAGATTTTTCTCTAGATGGTGTAAGATAAATCTTCCTGACAGCCAGAGGAAATCGGAANTATTTCTGAAGCAGTTCAGAATTTAGAGATAAAAGTCGCGAAACAAGAAGAGAACCGCACCCTTGGCAGACCTCCAGTAAGCCTCATCTCGCAACGTCAATCATGGTGGGCCTTTCAACGCTCCTCCTGAATCATAAATCTAGAACCCGGGGTGCTTGTAGGTAGGTTGGTGGGGAGACTACTTCACGAGTTTACGTGCGTCTACTAGTAGGAAACGGTCCCTTGATATACGAAACCTTGAAGAACTCTGAGTCGTAGCGATGATACAAATAGACATGCCCATGCTCGAATATCCGCGCGTTCTCCAACGAGGCTTCTACTTCATTTGTCCTTTTTTGGGACTTCCTCCCCCTTATCATCTGTGCGAACAACTTTGATCTTCTTGTCGTTCTCTCCTCGACCGCTGCAAAAGGCAAGTTGTAGACACATTACAATGGAGAGTTATGCGAGATAGACTTACTCTCGGTTTGCGGGCGGCTTGTCGCCCCACTTTGTTCTGAATTATCGGTCGTCTTGGTCGGTACTAACAAAGGCCAAAAAGGCTTTTGGAAACTCACTCCTCATCAACATAGTCGAAACCCAAATCAGGAACGGGGTCGTTCTGGTTGGAACCCGTAGGGTCCGAAGGAGAGACTGCGGCGGACGTGTCGCTCATGGCTGCCGAATCTACGATTATGATTGAAGGTTACTGTGGGCTGATGACAGGTGGTAGAATACTTACTCTACGCTGTCTCTGCGAGCAAAATATTTGAGGCTATCTCTGGGAGTGAGATATTTGGCGCTGTGCTGTAGTCCGCTGGCTTCTGGGGGCAGTTGGGTATGGGATCAGGTGGCACTGTCACAAACACTGCCTTTATATACGTATAGCCCTAATCTGGGCGACTCCTCGCTGCGGACTGATCCATAGATCGATACCTCTCGAACCCGGCCGGCAGTGCCTAGTCGTGAAAATTTGCCATATCTGCTAAATGGAATCCTACACTCTTGTCATCTTGTGCTTAATTGGGGGTACATAGATAAAGTTCCTACATAGTCCGAGACTTTAGGTTTGATATACCACCGCCCCGACCGCAAAGCGGAAACCAGCATACAGGCCTGTCTGAACAGACCTCAGGAGGCTATGGCAGCGGAGTGTTCTGTAGGTTCAAGTCAAACAGGAATCAACGGACCAAGGCCGCTGTTCGCATGAGACTCTCAAAGGACCACCGTCTTAGCGATGTCCGACATCTCTAAGACGGCGGCCCCTGTATAGACCGTGGAGCTGGTGTGGCGATATATTGCTCTTGTTACGACTTCAGGGCTGATATGAGTATACCATGCTGTGCTCGCCGGCAAGACCCGGTAAAAGAGCAATTCAAAATGCGGAGACGTTGCAGAACAAGAGGAGAACACGAGAACAGCCATGGCTCCCGCCGTAAGCTTGTAAGATCCCTCACCGTTACTATGTGGACTGGGACTGTTATTTGTCTTGACCCTTCAAAATAAATAGCGCCACACGGAAGTGATATGGGCGAACGTTGGAGCTGCATATCGCGTCTGCGAAGAGCCTTTTCCCCTCCGTCGTTCCCCAAGTCGACCGTCGGCACCTTAAGAGTAGCTATGGGACGACCAGGCCCAGATGTTACAGCTACTGGGCTCCGTTAGCAGCCTGGAGTCCCTCTATTTCTCGCATTTCGAGATTTCTGGGGAGCGAAGAGTAATAAGGCTCGGAACAAACGACGTACGTGATCGACACGCATAGTGAGCCAATGTCAAGAGTATAATGGATTCAGCGAGCCGTAGCATGTGAGAGAGCATAGAGAGAAAGTATCTCAACCAGAGCGAGTTGGGGTGCTGAAAGATGGAATTTGTAAATGGATCTTCCTGGCGGCCAGAGGAAAGCGGAATGTTTCTCGAGCAGTTCAAAATTGAGAAATGAACGTCGTGAAAACATGAAGGTCGCACTTTCAATGGCAGGCCTACAGTAAGCCTCACCTTTCGCAATTTCGTGACGAGACTGATGGTGGGCCTCTCACCCTGGACCATGAACCGTGAACTCGGGGCACCTGTAGCCAAGCCAATCTAATTCTTGGTAATACGAAATTTTAGGGAGCTCTGAGTCGTAGCTATAATACAAATAGGCATGCCCGGTGCGACGATAGTCGAATGTCCGCGCGTTCCTCAACGAGTCTTCAACTTCATTTCTCGGTTGGTTTGACATTTTTCCCGTCCCCGTTCACACGAACCCCTTTAGTGCTCTTGTCGCCCGGTCCTCGACCGCTGCAAAAGACGAGTTGGAAACACATTACAGTGTGGAATTATACCGGATAGACTTACTCCCTGTCCGTGGGTGGCTGGTGGCTCCACTTGGTTCTGAGTCGACGGTCGTCGTCGTGGTCAACACTAATAAAGGCCACAGAGGTCTTTGAAAACTCACCCCTCCTCAACATAGTCGAAAGCCAGATCAGGAACGGGATCGTTCTGAGAGAGTCCCGTAGAGACCGAAGGAGAGACTGGGGCGGACGTGTCGCTCATGGCTATCAAATTTACGACTGTGATGAGAGGTTACTGTGAGATAACTCTGACAGGTGGTAGAATGCTTACTCTACGTTGTCACTGAGAGTGAGATATGTGTCCTGTCCTGTAGTCTGCGGCCTTCGGGTGGCAGCGGGGTATGGGATCGGGAGGAGGTTGGTTTGTGACACACTCTTTATATAGGTACAGGATGTCGGTCCCCTTCGCCCAATTACCACAGCTCTGGACAGCTCGGTCTTGCCTCGTTCCTCCTCGCTGCGGATCGATTCATAGATTGATAATTCTCGGACCCGGCCGGCACTGCATATATTCGTGAACTTTTACCATGTGCGCTAAATAGAACACTTACACTCTTGTCGTTCGTACCCGGTTGTATACAGCAGGAGTTCTTTCATAGTCCGAGCCTTCAGATTTGATATCAATCACCGCCCGCAAGCGATCATAAAAAGTACAGCTCTCGAACTAGATTTCAGAAGGCTCTGCAGCTCGGTATTCTATGGATTCGAGTCAGACAGCAACAAACGAACCGAAACAGCGGCTTGTATGAGACTCCCAAAGGCCCACCGTCTTACCAATGTCGTATAGCCCGTGGAGCTGGGATTGGGAGGATTCTTGCCCGTCCCTGAAGAATTCTAAAATTGACAGAATATATTAGTGCATACAAAGGGAGAACGAGAGACACACGAAGGCGACCTACAGAAGTCGTAGATTCTTAGGTCTCCGCAAAACTCATTACCAACCAACGTGGGCTCGAGGATATTAATAGGGTTCCAGCGCTTTCGGGTCCATACAAAGGACCCTGTAGCTGTTAGCGGCACTACAGCACCTACGACGTCCCGGCGATAGCTCCAGAATGTAATTTGAATTATTGTTGCTTTTAAGAGTTGCAAAGACGCTCGTGGCTGGCGGGGCTGTCAGAGCAGTCTAAGCGAATGAATTCATGGTATAGCTGCGGTGAAAGGAAGCTCGTCCCGCGCAGTGCACACACGAGGCTTATACTTTAATCTAGAGAAGGTTTGCTGGGGTCAGAAGTTAGCAGCCAGCAAGATCAGATCGAAAAAGCAACACGAGGGCTTACCAGCAACGCTGTTCATAACCATTAATGATATTGAACTTGGAATTATATGTGCAATGATGAAGATGTTGGTTTGGACGCCAAGACAAGAAGTCACGGAGCACGAATCGGAACTATGCCGTAGTTCTGCTCACGCCGGCATGTTTACGCAGTTGAGATCCTCCGCAGGCACTGACAAAGGACGAAGCAGCAGCACTGAGGCCACGAGGATGAACATGCATTTGCGTCAATGCACCTTCACACTGGGTTCGGGCATGGTACTGAATGTTATCACCGCCTTCATATCCACAGGAGCAACACGCAATTCGTAGGAGGAGACTCGAGGTCAGTCCCAATTGACAAAACAAACACACCAATTAGAGAACAGCTGGCAGACTTCATATGAAAAGCGAGAGGATACACTTCGCTGCAAAGTGGGCCGCAGATCTATGATAGCGTTACTCACTAAACCGCTCGGTGGGGCACCAATGGATTTGCCGACTATCCTGAGGCCCAGGGTCTCTGGTGTTGTGGCACATTGCTCTCGTTACAGCTTCAGGGCTGATATGAGTGTGCCATGCCATGCTCGCCAGTGAGGCGTGGTAAATGAGCCATTCAGAATGCAGATACGCTGCAAAACAAGAGGTGAACACGAGAACAGCCGTGACCACTTGGGAACCCCAACGCAAATGCCATGACACATGGCGGACCGAAACTGTGGGCCAGCTATTTGTCATTACCTTTCGCACCAAGCAACGGCACACAGGAGCACATGGGCGCTTCGGGCTTGAGCTGCGGGTCTGCGAAAAGCCTTCCGTCGATATGTCCAAGCTAACCGTCGGCACCTCAGCAGTGACCTACGATACAGCTGCTGGCTCCACTGGCAGCCTGCTCCCTCTATTGCTCCCGCACCCTGGATGGGCTCACCGTTTGCGTACTTCGTCGTGCGGCATTCATTTCAAATTTCGACCACACCAGAATTAAGGCGCTGTCCACAGTGGTGTGGTTTCAGAGGAAATCGCAAGAACAGTAGGCCTTAGAACAAGCAACGTACGTGATTGGCACGCGAGTAGTGAGCCATAACATGAATTCAGAGAGCATCGAGAGAAATCGTCTCAGCTAGGGCTAGTCAAGGTGCTGTATGATGGATCTTTCTAAATGGATCTTCCTGACGGCCAGAAAGAAGCGAAATCTTTCTCAAGCAGTTCAAAATTTAGAAAAGAACGTCGCGAAACAAGAGAACCGCACTTTCAATGGGAGGCTTACAGTCACCCTCACCCTTCGCAATTTCGCAACGACACTGATGGTGGGTCTCTCGACGCTGATCCTGAATCATGAACAATGTCTTGGTAATACAAAACTTCAGGGAGCTCTATAACGTAGCGATAATACAGATAGGCATGGCTGGTGTGACGATGGTCCAATATCCGCGCGTCCTCCGACAAGTCTTCAGCCTCATTTATCGGCTGGTTTGACTTTCTTCCCGCCCTCGTCTATAATAACCCCTTTAATCTTTTTATCGCCATCTCCTCGGCCGCTGCAAAAGGCGATTTAGAAACACATTGCAAGGTAGAGCGACACCAGATAGACTTACTCTCGGTCTGTGGGTGGCTTGTCGCTCCACTCGGTTCTGAATTGACGGTCATCGTAGTCAGTACTATCATAGGTTACAAAGGCTTTTGGAAACTCACCCCTCCTCAAAATAGTCGAAACCCAAATCGAGAATGGGGTCGTTTTGAGAGGGTCTTTTAGTGACCAAAGGAGAGATTGGGGCGGACGCGTCGCTCATGGCTACCAAACCCACGACCGTGATGTGAGGCTACTGTGAGATGACTCTGACAGGTGGTAGAATGCTTACTCTACGTTGTCACAGAGTGAGATATGTGTCCTGTCCTGTAGTTTGCGGCCTTCGGGTGGCAGCTAGGTATGGGATCGGGAGGAGGTTGGTTCGTGAAACTGTTTATATAGGTACAGGACGTCGGTCCCCTTCGCCCAATTACCACAGCTCTGGACAGCTCGGTCTTGCCTCGCTCCTCCTCGCTGCGGATCGGTTCATAGATTGACAATTCTCGAACCCGGCCGGTACTGCATATATTCATGAACATTCACCATATGTGCTAAATGGAACACTTACACTCTTGTCGTTTGTACTTGGTGGTACACACCAGGAGCTCTTTCATAGTCCGAGCCTTCAGGCTTGGTATCAATCACGTCCGCAAGCGATCGTAAAACGGTTCACCTCCCGAACTGGAACTCAGAAGGCTCCTGTGGATTCGAGTACGACAGCAACAGACTGACCGAAACTGCGGTTTGCATGAGACCCCTCCGTTGGCCAGTAATGACTCTCCAGAGACCTACGAATCCACGTCTTTTGTAGGTCGCCTTTGTGTGTCCCTAGTTCTCCCTTTGCAGCGACTATGTATCCTGTCAATCTTAGGATGCTTCAGGGATGCAGCTCCACGGGCTATACATTGCCAAAATGGTGGTCCCTTAGGCTCGAGGATAACTAACGGGTTTCGCCGGTTTCGGGTTCCTACAAAGGACCTGTAGCTGTCAGAAGGACCACAGCATCCACGACACCCCGGCGATGGCTCTAGAATATGAATTGAATCATTGTTTCTTTTAGGAGTTGGAAAGATGCTCGACGCTGGCAAGGTCGTCGGAGCAGTCCGAGCAGATGAATTCATGGTATAGCCGCAGTGCAAGGAAGCTCGTCCCACGCAGTGCATACACGAGGCCAATACCTTCATCAAGAGAACCCATTTATTAGAGAGCAGCTGGCAGACGTCGTATGACAGTGAGAAGGCGCTCTTCGCTGCGACGTAAACCGCGGATCTATGGCAGTGCTCGCTGCACACTGAATCGCAGTATTTGGGGTGGCAATGGATTTGCCGACTACCCTAAGGTTCTCTGGTGTGGGGTATTGCTTTTGATACAGCTTCAGGGCTGATATGCCATGCTCACCGATGAGACGCAGTAAATGAGCAATGCAGAGACGTCGAAAACCAGACGAGAACACGAGCCTGAGAACATCTTATCGTTGGGCTAGCCGGCTATTTGTCATCACCCTTCAGAGCAGACAATGGCATACATGAACAACATGAGTGCTTCACGTTTGCGAAGAGCCTCTCCCTGCGTTGTTGTCCTTAAGCCAACCTTCGGCACCTCAGCAGCGACTCCGAAAAAAGCCTATATTTTACGGCTCCCTCTATTTCTCTCGCATTTTGAGGTTTGGTACGAAACTAATTTCGCACACTCACTCGACTCCACTTCCTGTAGCCTGTCTCTCAAGCCCCCACCATTTCCACTACTCCTGCACAAGAATGGGTATCCAGATGTATGGCTCAGACGCTAGACCCATTGAAATCTCGGATTGCTTTCATTGACTCCATGGCGCAATATATATGACGCTCCCGCCAGTCCACGTCCACCAGACAGCACAATGACTTATACCTGCCTTTCGAACTTCCATTGCCGACCTCTTATCTTTCCGTACTCGCAAGCCATACACCAACTTTCCAACAGAGTAATGGTTCTACATTCCCTGATACCAACCTTGTCATCGCTCTTTGCCAGTGGCCCATGTGGGACTCTGCCAGGCCAAACACCCACCTGCCGCTCTCGGAGTCTCACCCCATATCACTCACTGCCGGAGGCGTATATTCTGCAGCACTCTCGCTGCCTCAATCGCTGGTCACTTTTTCTCTTTCAACGCTCTCCTTTCCCCCATTCCCCCAAACGTCACCAAAGGGTATCCAGGAGCTTGGCTGTTACAATCCGAGTAAATGCCGAGCTTGGCTAGTATCAGATTGAACTCGACATCACTGCCGCGGCCGCCACTGTCTGATGAATGACTCTAAGGGCTCTCATCGGGGCGGTTAAGCAGTGTTGCCTCCAACTTCAATTGTCAGACAACGCTCCGCCATCTGGCTACTCCACATCTGTGGTTTGCCGCTGCTTTCGATTTCCTGCCATGCCAGTATCAATGCCCATGCCCTTTCCAGAACGGTGCATCAGAGGAGGCCCTGATCGCAGCAAGCCTTGGAACGAGCAACGTACTTGATCGACACACAAATAGTGAGTCAATCGCAAGAGTGCGCCGGATTCCGCGTAATAGTACGACCTGAGATGGCCAGTCCAATGCTTGGTATCCGAAACTTTAGGGAATTGCGAATCGTAGTTATAATACAATTAAGCATGCGCATGAGTGTGACGATGCTCGAATATTTGCGCGTTCCCCAACGAATCTTCAACTTTACTTCTCTTGCTTTTTGATCTTCTTCCCATCCTTGTCTATAATAACCCCTTTAATCTTCTTGTCGACCTCTCCTCGACCGCTGCAAGAGACAAGTTAAAAACACGTTGCAATGTAAAGCTGTACCGGATGGACTTACTCTCGATTTGTTGGTGGCTTGTCGCTCCACTCGGCGCTGAAATAAGGGTCGTCGTGGTCAGTACTATCAAAGGCTACAAAGGCCTTCGAAAACTCACCCCTCATCAACATAGTCGAAATCCAAATCAGGAACGGGGTCGTTCTGGGAGGGTCCTGAAGGGTCCGAAGGAGAGACTGGGGCGGACGTGCCGCTCATGGGTGCCAAACTTACGACTGTGATTAGAGGTTACTCTGGGTTGATGACAGGTAGTAGAATACTTACTCTCCGTTGTCTCTGCGAGTAAGATTTTTGGCGCTGTCCTGTAGTCTGCGACCTTCGGGGGCAGCTGGATATGAGATCGGGGATAGGTTGATTTCATGACACTGTCCCAAAACTGCCGTTATATGGACGCCTCGTTCCTCCTCGCTGCGGATCGATCCGTAGTTTGATACTTCTCGAGCCCGGCCGGCATTGCTTATCTTCGTAGACATTTGCCATATGTGCTAAATGAAACCCTTGCACTCTTGTCCTTTCCGCTTGGTGATTCATAGAAGGGGTTCTTTCATGGTCCGAGGCCTCAGATGTGATATCAACTCCCACGCGTGAGCGATAGTAAACCGGAAACCAGCATACCCGTCGAACTAGACCTCGGAGTTGCAGGGCAGTATTTTGTGGTTTCGAGGAATCAGAGAGCAACGAATGGACCGAAAAAGCGATTCGCATGAAATCCTCAAAGAACAGCCGCATTAGGAATATCGTATAGCCTGAGTAGGGAATCGTCCTCCCCATCTCTGAAGGATTCTAGAAGTGATAAGATGCATTAGTAGTACACAGGGAAAAAAAACACAGAGACGCACGAAGACAACTTACAAAAGAGGTGGATCTGTAGGTCTCTGGAGAAGACTCATTGCCAACCAACGTAGCCTCGAGGTTTGGTGATGGCGTTCGCCACTTTCGATTTCATACCAATTTAAAGACTTTCCAGCTGTTGGAATCACCACATCATCTACGATTTCGGCAATGACTGTAGAACGTGGATCACTGGAGTCATTGCTGCTTGTAAGAATTTGGAAGACGCTCGAGGCTGACAAGTTTGTCAGAGCAGTCTCAGTAGATGAACTCAATTGAAGGAAGCTTGCTCCACGCAGTACATACACGAGGTTCCCACCTGCATCTATTTAACTTTTGTCCGAAGTTAGCAGCCAGCAAGATCGGATCGAGAGGACAGTAAGAGGACTCCAGGACAAGATGTCACGGAGCATGAATAGGATCTGTGTCGCAGTTCTGCTCACGCTGGGCGGTTTACGCAGCTGGTATTCTCCACAGGCATGGGGACGACCATGCATTTCCGTCCATGCAGTTCGCGATGGTGTCAAATGTTGTCTCCACCTTCACATCCGCAGGAATGCAGGCCAGCACAGGAGTAGCGCCACGCATTTCATACGAGAAGACTCGGGGTCTTGTGAAAGGGGAAGACATTTAAATCTGCGATTCATGCACTGGTAAGCCCAGATGTACTCTCTTCCAATTAACAAAACGAACGCCTATATTAGATAGCAGCTGGCAGACGTCGTGTGACTAAAAGAGGTCCGTTAGAGGACACAAGTATGCCGCAGATCTATGGCAGCGCTGTGCACCGAACTGCAGGAATTCGGTGGGATAGTACTAGCAATGGATGTGCCGACTATCCTGAGGTTCCCTGGTGTGGTGATATATTGCTCTCGCTACAGCTTCAAGGCTGATATGAGTACACCATGCCATACCCGCCAGTGAGACGCGGTGAGCAAGCAATTCATAATACAGAGATGATCGTCGCAAAAGCAAGAGGAGAACATGAGGAGAACCGCTTGCTCGGCTTTAAACCTAACCGATGGCGAACCGCGCATTATTGTGCTGAGTCAGGCTCTCGCTCATTTTTAACCATGAACCTTAATGGCTCGAAAGTGGTCCCAGCACCGTAGGCGGCATCTCATGTCCCGGTACGGACGAAGCAACTGCTAGACTCGATTCTGTTCTTGTCCTATACGCCCCGGAATTATCGCAAATGGATGATGGCCAGTGAAGAATTGCGAGAGCTCGCTATTACAAGACAGCCTCCAGCCCTAGAAAAAGAATCTGACATGCAACATGCGTATCGGTTCCCCTAGTACTGCTATAGCTTTCCCCTCAATCGTTGATTCGCCGAACTCATTATAGATAAATCAAAATTAAATGGCAGATTGTAGAGGGAAATTTGACTTGTGTTTGAATGCTTTCTCGAGGTGTCAGCTTGTAAAAAAAAACCGACCAATTCTAGCGGGAGGGGGTAGCAAGGAATAGCCAATAGTGGACAACTGGATATGGTGTCCGCGAGTTTGAGCCTGGTCAAGTGATGCTTTAAGTTCTACCTTTGCACCGAACACTGCCAGAGGCATGGCGGTTTAGCCCACAACATTGAAATCATTCAGGCTGTTCCTGGAGTAGAGCTCTGCTGCAGTATGTAGCTTCCTTTGGGCTTCGAAAATTTGAGGGTCATTCGCAAAGGCAGTGTAGCATGCCTGACGGGATTATCGCTCCAGTCCGCAAGCCTAGAACGCACCCGTTGTGAGGTCCAGAGGAGTCATGTCTACGCATCGAAGCACGAGGTGGCATGCCTCCCTCTCCTCCTGACTGCCATTGGAGGTCGAAGTTCAAATACTTGCGGCATGGGTCTTATCACGCTCGACATCATCGATTTTTGTAGAAGCCAATCGTGGAGAGATTAGTCTGAGATTTTCTCATAATAGCTAAGGTTGGCGGCTTGAACCAAGACATGAGTTTTACTGCCAAAGGTACTATATTTCCCTGCTGTCACGATGACCTCTTCTACATCTCGAACTCAGCAGATCCCTACAAAAAGGTACTCTAATTTAGCTGACATAGGTTCAGAACCCAGGAAGTCGCGTAATTTGGGGTGTTATAGTATTCAATTCCATTCCATGAGTCATTTGGCTGCCGTCTTTGGACCCTTCGGACCTTTCACAACAATCCGCTTGTCAATACTGCCAACATTCTTTATGACTATCTTCCTGCAAGTGGCGTGACGAGCGCAAAAAGCAAGTTAAAAGCAGATTGTAGAGTTATGGCAGCTTGAATTACCCTCTGTTTGTCGGTGGCTTGTCGTCCCACTGGGTTCTAAATTAATAGTCGTTGTAGTCAGCACTATCAAAAACTCCGTTGGACAAAGGCGTCTGGAAGGCTCACCCAAAATCGGCATCGTCGAAAGTCAGATCAAGATCATGGTCGTTCAGGTAGTTCTCAACTGTGACGCCCATGGTTGCCGAATTTTATATCTGTAATTTTAGCGGTCAAGTTGGGCTTACATGGGCTCATTGAAAGGGATACTTACTCTGCTGTCTTCTGGGGTGCCTAGGTAAAGATCGGGAGGAAGCTGCGTTCGTGACATTGTCACAAATACTGTCCTTTTATATACTGAGGGGCAGGCTTTCCCTTAGCCTCGTTACCACAGCACTGGACGCTTCTTTTATTCCTGTTAGCTGCGTACCCGTGGATGCATAGCTCGATATCACACGAAAGGAAGAACATGATGTTCATTAATTTGCAAGCCGATCGGTCACACTCTCCGAGTTCTTGGACGATGCGGCATGCAGAGATAGTCTCCCGCAGCTATAGCCAGACCGACGATTCTTGTGTGTTGTTACGATCAGAACATTGAATCTGGTCAGCCTGCCCCTGAAGCCGATTTTGCTGTAGGAGCTTGAAGGCTTGGAGAAGGCAGTGTATGATCGCTCTCATTCATTTCAGGGCCTTGCGGCTTTGATCCGCCTCGATCAGGGGATTCGCGCTTTACGCCATGGCCCACAATTGTGCGGCTTCAAAAGCTGTGCCTATTCCTCATTCGTCTTGAGCGCGCCCTGGAATCGATGTTTTGAATCGATATGGCCATCTACCTTATAAGGTCCACTTACCATCTTCCTTTGCTCAAACTTGCCCCGACTCTTATAGTTATCCAGAACATGTCGAGCTATCCCCCACCTGCTTACGGATACCCAGGATATCCACCACCGGGCCAACCTCCCGTGGGGTATTACCAGTACCCTCATTATCCCCCGCCACCGGGTCAAGCTCCTGCGGGATATGCCCCATACTATGGCGTTCCACCTCCGGCTGGCATCCCTTCTGGCATCCCCGCACCATACCCTCCATCGGTGCCATACCACCCTTACTATGGCGCCCCGACGGTACCACCAGTTCCAGCTCCGGAGCCCGAATCTCAAAACGAGGAGGATCGCGATGGTACTGAGAAGACCTCGAAAGTGACGCTTCCAATACCGTCTTCCGACACAAATACGGATTCCAAGCCGATGGTGAGCTATCTAGGAACACTTGTCGTCGATCCCACCTCTCCCGCTGCGAAACCTGGAGCGCGCAAAGTGCCTGGATACGATCCGAAACCGCATTATGACAGGCTAATGGACGAGGATACATCTGCTATCAAAAGTGGGTATGCTAAACTTCGCCGGAATACAATAAACTGACTGGTCATTGCTATTCATGACAGTGGCTCGCATCATTCAAATCATGACACTTGCGCAGAGAGATGCCTTCAAAGATTATTTCACCGAGCCGTCTGGATACCAAATTGTGGTTATCTTGGGTGGTCGTAACAAGTGAGTCCTGCTCCGTTTCCCTTCAATTTCCTGTTTAATGACAACATCGCTGACCGCGTCTCTTCGCTGTAGACAACGAGCTCTCGACGGTATCCTTCTCGGACCTTTAGACTACGATGTAGTGCTCGCCAGGAACCTAGTCGGAAAGTGAGTACAAATTCGCTTCACGCCTTAGAAAAAGCCCTCGATATTTCACGGACAGAGTAGAAGGCAAGCTATCAGTCAGCGGGAGATGGGTGTTGAATTCGTTGGACGTTGGACGGTCTGAAGGGTCCCGAGAGATGTGTTGTAAATATTGGCGTTTGAACGCATGAGAGATGCGTTGCTACTTAAGGCGAATGTGAATCCAATCATGAGCTGAAAGTGGGAATCACCGCAGAGCCCGACATAAAAAGTTTGTAAGTTGCACGAGAGGCATTTTGGGAAAGGACCATGAGACAATGGCAACAGTCCGTGCCTGACGACTCGGACGTGACCCTTTCAGGCTGTTGTTGTTGTTGAAAACGAGAAAGAGGGGCTATAGACTTTCAATGCTAACAAGTACATCGTCATGTTTTATACATAGAAGGAAATTTTATATAGAAAAGGAAGACTTCTGACATGGGAAAGCCTTGCTGAAGCAAGGAACCCAGAAATTTGCTCATTTGGGCCGAGGCGGCCGAGGGGGCGGCCGACTGCTACCACTGATGGGAGAGGGAAGTTTGCTTCACGGCAAAAAGTTAGAAACACATTGCAGGAGAGTCATGGGAAATTAGATTACCCTCGGTTTGTCGGTGGCTTGTCGTCCCACTGCCAAGTTCTAAATTAATAGTCGTCGTGGTCAGCACTATCAAAAACTATGTTGGACAAAAGGCTTCCGGAAAACTCACTCAACATCGGCATCGTCGAAAGTCAGATCAGGATCACGGTCATTCAGGTAGCTCTCAACTATGACACCCATGGCTGCTAAATCTTATTTCTGTGATTTCAGCGATTAATTTGAGCTCATATAGGCTCATTGAAAGAGATGCTTACTCTGCTGCCTTCTGGGGCGTTTGGGTAAGGATAGGGACGAAGCTGGGTTTGTGACATTGTCACACTTACCGACTGTCTTTTTATACACCGAAGGGGGGGGGGGGNCTGTCACCCTGTACTGCATTACCATAGCACTGGACGCCTYGTTCATTCCTGCTGGRNGCCTCGTTCATTNCCNTNGCTGGACGCCTCATTCATTCCTGSTGGACGCCTCGTTCATTCCTGCTAGCTAGCCGACCGGTTACCAATCTACCTGCTTCCCGCGTAATCGTGGACGCATAGCTTGGTATCATGTCAAGGTATAACAGGGCGCAGGTCCGTTGCGCAATGTGGCATGCGGACTGGCCATGGCCACTGCCATAATCCATCCAGATCCAAAACCACGACGGCAGCGTCTGGCGCAATTCCAAACTCCTCGAATCCAGAGGACATTGGACTCGGATCCATTGGGGAGCCAAGTTTGGCGATCACCGTTTGCGGTTTGCGGTTTGTTCATTCACCATTTTGAAACACCTCAAACTTCATGAATATCACGTAGTTCATTGCTCAATACCCGCTGTGTAGTATAATTTAATTTAGTTGGCAACGCTCTTCTGTTCTCAATCATCGTACTATCAGCATCACATTCGTTTCATTCATCCAACCTGACCTCGAGGTTTGGTGACGGCGTTCCGCCGCTTTCGACTTGGTAAAAAGACTTTGCAGCAGTTGGAAACACCACAGCACCTACGATTCCCCCCGGCAATGACTCCAGAATGTGAATAACTTGAACCATTGTTGCTTGTAGGGGTTGGAAAGACGCTCGAGGCTGCCAGGTTTGTCTGAGCAGTCTGAGCAGATGAACTCAACGGTATGACTGCGGTGAATGGAAGTTTGCTCCACGCAGTACATACACGAGGTTTACACCTTTGAAAAGGTTTGTCCGCGAGA
Source organism: Candolleomyces aberdarensis (assembly GCA_004126415.1). NCBI lineage: Eukaryota > Fungi > Basidiomycota > Agaricomycetes > Agaricales > Psathyrellaceae > Candolleomyces > Candolleomyces aberdarensis. The sequence goes on from SDEE01000214.1 coordinate 41,339, forward strand.
GTCCGAAGTTAGCAGCCAGCAAGATTGGATCGAAAAGACAACACGAGGACTTACCAGCCCCTCGCAGCAGCTTCCAGAGGTAAATAGGCCCGGAAAATTGGAAATGTAAATGCAAAAAGACGACAATGAAGCTGTCGGTGACCACTCCTGAAAAAGAAGTCATGGAGCATGAATAGGATCTGTGTCGTCATTCTGCTCACCCTGGCCGGTCTACGCAGCTGGCATTCTCCGCAGGCATTGGCAAATGATGAAACACCGTACTGAGGCCACGAGGACAACCATGCATTTCCGTCCGTGCGGTTTGCGATGGTTTTTTTCACATCTACAGAATTAGAAGCTAGCACAGAAGTAGTGCCATGGCTTTCATACGAGAAGATTCAGGATCCTGTGAAAGGGGAAGATATTAAATCTGTGATTCATGCACTGATAAGCCCAGATGTACTCTCTCCCAATCGACAAAGGAACGCACCTATTAGAGAGCAGCTGGCGGACGTTGTATGACCAAAATAAGACACCCTTCAATGGAAAGTATGCCGCAGATCTACGGCAGCGCTGTGAACCGAATTGCAGGGATTCGGTGGGGTAGTACTAGCAATGGATTTGCCGACTATCCTGAGGTTCCCTGGTATAGTGATATATTGCTCTCGTTACAGCCTCCAGGCTGATATGAGTACACCATGCCATACTCGTTAGTGAGACGCGGTGAACGAGCAATTCAGAATACAGAGATGACCGTCGCAAAGCAAGAGGAGAACACGAGGAGAACCGCTGCGCTGTTATAACCCTAACCTTTCACAATGACGCCCGCCCAAGCTCTTCCACAAACGCTCATCCTAAACCATGAAATGCAACCCTAATACGGCTTTAATTGGCCCAAAGTCGTCCTAGCACCGTAGGCAGCATCTCATGTCACAGCTCGTACGTGGCAACTGCTTGACTCAATTCTGTTCTTGTCCAATACGCCATGCAATATGGATGATGGCCAGCGAGGAATTGCGGAAGCGAGCGAGCAAGCCTTTTAGCCTGGAGGAGGGATTAGTTAGTCGAATCTGGGCAAATTTCCACCTCTTCGAAATCGGTGCATATGCCAATGGGTCTCGACCCTCCTCGACACGCATCAGACCCGGAGCCCGTCCACGGATCCTCAGGTGAGCCGCCACTGAGCAGCGCAGACTGAGGGTTTCTTGAAATGGTATGCAAGCGTTAGGAGCCTGGTACGTCTAGGGACTGAACCATCCGACTTCTAATGAAGCCTGGGACCTCAGAGATCCTGAGTGTTGAGCCCCTCAGTCACATTCCGACAAGATGAGTGCGATCGAGACAAGGGAGTGGCTTCTAACTCGTCGAGGTATCCCTCCCTTCTCTCAAGCTCCAAAAAGCAACATTTCAAGACTCAAGTCTTCTCGATAATTACAGGAGTCAAGCAAGGCTGGGCTCGAGCTTAAAGCTGAAACTTGACCCCAATCCAGCTCTTTCAGGTGGATATGAGCTTGGTTACTTTCTCATCTATAGACCGATGCAAGGTCCCATGAGATCGAGACTCAAGTACCATGCAACGTGGAAAGAATGCATAGATGTAGGAGTCTCTATCCTCACCCGGTGTCTCGCTTTAACAAGACTGACATCCAATAACGGTGATGTACCGCTGGACGTCTTCTCTTACAAGATCTATCCTCATGGCGACGCAAAGAGCAGTATTCTTCGACATGGCTTCTATTTATTTTCGCTGTCTGTTTTGGACTACAACAAGCTTGACGCATTCTCGATGCCATGCCAAGCGCCTGATCCGGGGGTTGACCTCCAGCCGGAGATGGAGCTTACGATCGAGTAAGGGCCTCGTTTTAGGCAAAATAGCTCGTGCTGAGGTAGGTCTGCTTAGTCCCAAAGTCAGGCGATACAGTTCTACCGAAAAAGAGGGCTCGCCATTTATTGGAATGTGAATTTCGACAAGAGGTTCAGCTTGCTAGAGCCGTTTGCACACTGGGTTGACGAGATACTCCGCAGATATGGGTGGTTATTTGGGTTGAGATTGAGGAAAGGCAAAGCCATCCGCGAGTTCGAGCCTAGGTAAGTGATGCTTCAAATTCGATTAGCTACCTCAGCACCGGCTTCGCGAAATTTTCCAGTAACACTGGTAGAAGCATGGCGGTTCAACGTTCAGCTCTCAACATGAATTCGTTCCTGGAGTCGATCTTTGCTGCAATATGTGATTTACTTTGGGCTTCGAGGTTTCGAGGGTCATTCACGAAGGCAGTGTCGCATGCCTAACGGGATGATCGCTGCAATTTGCAAGCCTAGAACGGTCGTGTCTACGCATCAAATCGATGGCAGGTTCTTCGTACAAGAGGCACGGCGGTGTGTCTCCCTCTCCGGCTGCCAATGGAGCTTGGAATTTAAATACTTGCAGCAAGGGTCTCGTCACGCTCCCCATCCTCGATTTTTGTAGACACCAATAGTGAGGAGATTGGCCTGAAAGTCTGCACAATAGTTAAGGTTGGCAGTTTGAACCAAAATATGAAACTTTGTACCATGGTTGCTGCTGCACATGTTTGCAAACAAATTCAGGCCTTGATGAATCTCGAGCTCAGTTACTCCCATCTAGCTGGCACAGTTGTACATAAATAATCAGAACTTGCATAATTCTTGTGGGATGCGATAGGATTCATTCCGCGAGTCATTTGACTACCTTTGTCCCATTACGAACTCCAATCGTCCGCTTGTCGGCAGCGGCATCGCCCGGTTTGTCAGAACTGCAAGTGACGCCATGACCGCAAAAGGCAAGTTAGAAACACATTGGAGTTATCATTGCAGATCGAATTACCCTCTGTTTGTCGGTGGCTTGTCGTCCCACTGGGTTCTAAATTAATAGTCGTTTTATTCGTCACTATTAGAAAACTATGTTGGTCAAAAGGTGTCTGGAAGACTCACTCAACATCGGCATCGTCTAAAGTCAGATCAGGATCGCGGTCATTCAGGTAGTTCTCAACTATGACGCCCATGGCTGCTAAATATTATTTCTGTGATTGTAGCCGTTAATTTGGGCTCATATAGGCTCATTGAAAGGGATAATTACTCTGCTGTCTTTCTGGGTGCGCCTGGGTAAGGATCGGGAGGAAGCTGCGTTTGTGACATTGTCACACATACCGTCCCTTTATGTACTGAGGGGCCCGGCTGTTCCCTTGAACTGCGTCACCACAGCAGTGGAGACCTCGTTCCTTCTCGCTGCGTAGTCGTGGATGCATAGCTTGATATCACGTGAAAGGTAGATCAGGGCCCGGTCAAACTCTCGTTGGGCGATGCGGCATGCAGAGGTAATTTCCCGTAGCGAGACTGACGATTCCCAGTGTGTGTTGTTACGATTAGAGCATTGGATCTATGTAGCCTGTCCTGAAGCCGATATTTGCTGTGGGAACTTGGCTTTCGAAGAAGTTGCGGCTCCAAAAGCTGTGCCTATTCTTCATTCGTCATACTTCCTTGAGAAAGATTTTGCAGTAACACTGGTAGAAGCATGGCGGTTCAGCTCTCAACATGAATCCATTCAGGCTGTTCCTGGAGTTGACCTTTGCTGCAATATGTAACTTCCTTTGGGCTCCGAAGTTTTGAGGGTCATTTGCGAAGGCAGTGTGGCATGCCTGACGGGGTGATCGCTCCAATCTGCAAGCCCAGAACGGAGTGAGGGTCGCATCAAAGCGATGTCATGATCAGGCTCTTCGCACGAGGTAGCGTGCCTCCCTCTCTTCCCGACTGCCAATGGACACCAGAGTGTAAATCGTTGCGGCAAGGGTCTTGTCGCACTCCCCATCCTCGATTTTCGTAGACGCCAGTAGTAGGCGGGCTGGTCTGAAAGTTCGAACAATAACTAAGGTTGGCACGATGAGCCAAGATATGCCAAAGGTACTATGGTTCCCGGGCCACTGCTGTACATGCTTACAAAAGAAATCAGGCATTAACGACCTCTTCCACATCTCTAACTCTGTAGAACACTACAAAACGGTACTCTAATCTAGTTGACATAGGTTTGTGGAAACGTTCAGAACCCAGGAAGGTGCATAATTCGGGGTGTAATACTCTTCAATTCCACTCAAGAGCTACTTGGCTACCTTCGGATTCTTCACGACACGAACTCCAATGATCCGCTTGTCGCCAACTCCCGTTACTATCTTCCTGCAAGTGGTGTCACAACCGCAAAAAGCGAGTTAAAAATACATTGTAGAGCTATAGCAGATTGAATTACACTCTGTTTGTCGGTAGCTTGTCGGCCCACTGGATTCTAAATTAATAGTTGTTGTAGTCAGCACTATCAAAAACTCCTTTGGAAAAAAGGCGTCTGGAAGACTCACTCAACATCGGCATCGTCTAAAGTCAGATCAGGGTCATGGTCGTTCAGGTCGTTCTCAACTGTGACGCCCATGGCTGCCAAACTCTATAAGTACCTGTAATTGTAGCGGTCGATTTGGGCTCACATGCGCTAATTGAAAGAGATACTCACTTTACTGCCTTCTGGGGAAGCCTAGGTAAGGATCGGGAGGAAGCTGCGTTTGTGACATGGTCACGAGAACTGTCCTTTTATACTGAGGGGCGGGCTTTTACCTTGAATTGCGTTACCACAGCACTGAATTCAGACGCCTCGTTTATTCCTGTTAGCTGCGTACCCGTGGATGCATAGCTTGATATCACACGAAAGGTAGAACACGATGTTCATTAATTTGCAAACCGATCGGTCACACTCTCCGAGATGTTGGACGATGCGGCATGCAGAGATAGTCTCCCGTAGCTATAGCCAGACTGACGATTCTTGTGTGKCGTTACGATCAGAACATTGAATCTATTCAGCTGCCCCTGAAGCTGATATTTGCTGCAGGAGCTTGGCCTTCGAAGCCGAGGTTACAGAGAAGGCAGTGTGTGATCTGCGGCTTTGATCCGCCTCGATCAGGGGATTCGCGGTTTACGCCATGGCCACAAACAACTGTGCGGGTCCAAAAGCTGTGCCTATTCCTCATTCGTCTTGAGCGGGCCCTGGCATCGATGTCTTGAATCGATATGGCCTCCGATCTTATAAGGTTCACTTACCATCTTCCTTTACTCTAACTTCCCCCGACTCTGATAGTTATCTGACAGATGTCGAGCTATCCTCCACCTGCTTACGGTTACCCAGGATATCCACCACCGGGCCAACCTCCCGTGGGGTATTACCAGTATCCTCCTTATCCCCCGCCACCGGGTCAAGCTCCTGCGGGATATGCCCCATACTATGGCGTTCCACCTCCGGCTGGCATCCCTTCTGGCATCCCGGCACCGTACCCTCCATCGGTGCCATACCACCCTTACTATGGCGCCCCGACGGTACCACCAGTTCCAGCTCCGGAGCCCGAATCTCAAAAAGAGGAGGATCGCGATGGTACTGAGAAGACTTCGAAAGTGACGCTTCCAACACCGTCTTCCGACACAAAGACGGACTCCAAGCCGATGGTGAGCTATCTAGGAACGCTCGTCGTCGATCCCGCCTCTCCCGCTGCGAAACCTGGAGCGCGCAAAGTACCTGGATACGATCCGAAACCGCATTATGACAAGCTAATGGACGATGATACATCTGCTATCGAAAGTGGGTATGCTAAACTTCGCCGGAATACAATAAACTGACTGGTCATTGCTATTCATGACAGTGGCTCGCATTATTCTAATCATGACACTTGCACAGAGAGACGCGTTCAAAGATTATTTCACCGAAACGTCTGGATACCAAATCGTGGATATGTTGGGTGGTCGCAACAAGTGAGTTCTGCTCTGTCCCCACCCAATCGTCCTGTCAACGCGTCTTTTTTGATCCAGACAACGAGCTCTCGACGGCATCCTTCTCGGGCCCTTGGACTATGATGTAGTACTAGCCAGGAACCTAGACGGAAAGTGAGCACAATTTCGCTTCACGCCTTCCGCAAAAATTACTTGGCCTGACAAACGTTCCCATAGAGGCGAAATGCTGCTCATCGAGCTCACTCTCCACCGTCCGTACAGCGAATTACGAATCTTGAGCGAAGGGTACAAGAATATGTTTGGAGACGACCTAGCCGAAGATATCTTGACCGACGATTCCCTCTCTGTCCGAGTCAGAAGACGTGCGTCTCTTTCCCTGGACTGAGTGCCTGATTGCTCTCGGGCTTTACACTCTTGCTAACGTCGACCAAACTTGACACAGTATGCGCTAAAGTAATTCAAGTCGAGCGTCCACCAGACTACACACCCATCAACCCATCTCTAGTTTCTCAAGACGTCGAATCGTTAGCCAAAGCAGAGGCAGACGGGGACGATAAACCGTATTTCGAGATCTTCGTCCAGAGGTCATATCCCCACATCGCCGCCGTCATCGCAGAGTTCGAGAGTAGACACAAGAAGAAGCTGAAGAAGGCGGTGAAAAAGACGCTGTGAGTTTTACTGTCTCTACCTTTCGCCTGGTCCCCAGACTATCGTGACTGAATTGATCGACAACTAACGCGCTCTTCCCAATCGATTCATTAGTGGAACTGAAGACGGACTAGCAACCGCAATCACCTACATCATCCAAGGCCTCAAACCCAAATCCAAAGCCCAAAACAACGACGGCAGCGTCTGGCGGGACGCCAAACTCCTCGAAGCCACAATGAAAGGCTGGGGCACGCGCGACGGCGACCTCATCTACAGATTAACCAGAGCCAGCTGGAATCCCCACCGGTTTCACGCTATCAAGGAGGCCTACTTGAAGAAATACGATAAATCGCTCGCGAGAAGGATTAAAGGTGATACGAGTGGGGAGTATCGAGATATTTTGATTATGATCTTACATAGCGGTTGACGAGAGTATTAGGGCTTATAGAGGAAAGAGGAGTTTTTTTTTTGGGTTTGCTTTGCTTTGCTATCTCGGGATTGACGAAGGACACTAATAACGTATTCGTTCCATCACACACGAATGTATCCATAATTCTCTTTACCTTCATAGGATTGATCAACACTTTGTTGTTCTAAATCGTCGTACTATCAGCATCACATTCGTTTCATTCATCCAATCGTCACAGAATGAACATATACACTAGCGGTAACAAATGGACGAAACGACCAGAATTGGATGAATTAATGAACAAACGAACGGATGGATGGACGGAGAGGGGTGTAGAGTGGAGGGTTGGGGTAGGGATGGATATGTGGTATGGTGGTGGAGGTGGTACGTGCAAAACATGTGTGACAGCACGCTAGGACGACGAACAAGAGCATGGGGGGCAAAGGAGGATTTAATCTAACACGGCTTGGGAGTGGGATGTGGTGCGGCGGAGGTGGGTACAGGTCAGGGGTGCAGTGCTGAGCGAAGAAATCGGCACAGGGGGTAACAAGTGGACTACAACTACAAAGAGTCGTCGCAGTCCATACAGCCAACAAGATTCAAAGGCGAAGGGGTAGGGGAGTGGTAAGAATCGAACGAACAGGGGAGTCAGGGGGTGGTAGTAGACGACGACAACGAATCGCGACGGGGAGGGGGCAAGTAAAAGAAAATAACAGCACCAAATCCTGCGTTTTGGAGTAACAACAGACGATGATGTAAGGTAATATACAACTAAGGGCAGTGATTGTCGAAGATACTAACTATGAGGAGCGAGCCAAAAAGAAAATGAATAAGGGATAGGAGCGGCCGGGGACGAGGGGATAAGGAATCGACTATATCTGCAGCGAGGGAAGGGGAAGTGGGGGGATCCCAGATGGGGGAGTCGTAGGGGATTGCTAGGTAGGGGTATGCACTTGCAGCAGCGTGATGCGAAAATAGTGGGTGTCATAATGGCGAAGGGTTGACGGGCCGGGCGCGAGATTCGAAAAAGGGGCGGTGGTGGTGTGGTGGGCGATGTATGACAACAGATAAAACACACAAAATTTATGCTTCTTCCTTCTCTTCTCCCAACTCTAGAGGGTCTTGAAACATCGCTCGAGAGCCAATTCACCGTGCGACAGGAGCAGCCCCGCGGTAGGCAGGTTGCCCTCGAGGTGCTTGGCCGTTCTGCCTCACTTGCTGTGGCACGCCTTGGGTGGGATACACAGGCTGCTGCTGTGGGATATTCCTATTTTGTTGCGGAGGGATAGCGGGAGAGGGTGTAGCCGCCGCACGTGCCTGCTGCTGTTGCTGCTGCTGAGCCAACTGTGCTTGCTGCTGCAAGATCTGCTGTTGTGGGAGGACAGGGTGCTGGAATGGCTTTTGCTTCTCCTCCTCGGCTGCATTGGGGTCCACGTACAGGCTCCTGTCAATGGTCTGAGGGATAGGCTGGATCTCGGTGCCGAGCTCCTGCTCAATCTTGTAGAGATTGAAGCGATCCTCGTATGTGACCAAGTTGATGGCCAAACCAAGGTGTCCGAAACGCCCTGATCGACCAATACGGTGAAGATAGGTTTCACTGTTCTTGGGGAAGTCAAAGTTGATGACGACGTTCACCGCCTGGATATCGATACCACGGGTGAGCAGGTCGGAGCAGACGAGGTTACGACAGATGCCGCTGCGGAAGTCGTGGAAAACACGGTTACGATGAGATTGGAGCATCTTTGCGTGCGAGTAGAAACACGAGTAGCCCAGCTCGGTGATCTTCTTGGCCAAGAGCTCGACACGGTTGGTGCTGTTGCAGAAGATGATGGATTGGTTGATTTGGAGCTGCAGAAACGTCGTAAGCCAGTGTCCAGGGCAATTGTACCGTGACGCTCACCTTTGAGAAAAGGGTGTTCAAGCAGTGAACCTTCTGGCGCTCCTCGACAAAGGCGTAGTACTGCGTCACTCCACGGAGGGTGAGCTCATCCATCAAGTTGATCTCATACGGAGATCGCATGTGTTTGTCCTGCAAAGACGATCAACATGGACGCAAGGTGGAATCGGTGCAAGTACACATACCTTGAAGTCTTTGACGATCAAAGGGAAAGTGGCGCTGAAGAGCATCACTTGTCGCTCCTGAGGCAGGAACGCAAGGAGCTGCTCCATCACGGGCGCAAATTCGGGGGAGAGGAGTTTGTCGGCTTCATCCATGACGAAAACGGGGCATTCGCTAAGGTCGGCCACGCCCTTTCCTGCCAGGTCCAATATCCGTCCAGGCGTGCCAACCAGGACGTGCACGGTGTCGCTTAACCGCATGATATCGTCTTTCAGAGTGGTACCGCCGGTGGTGACCATGACCTGCACGCCCATGTGCTTGCCAAGAATCTTGCATACCTGGGCTGTTTGGAGGGCCAGCTCACGTGTGGGAACGAGGAGGAGGGCTTGGATCTTGGGCTTGTTGACGTCAACTTGTTGGAGRGTGGGGATGACGAATGCAGCGGTCTTCCCCGTGCCATTCTTAGCACGAGCAAGGACGTCCCTCTTTGTGAGTGCGATGGGGATGGCTTCTTCTTGGATGGGCGAGGGTTTTTCAAACCCAGCTTCAAAGATACCCATCAGGAGCTCCCGACGGAGGAACATGTCTTCAAATTCGAGGCCTTTGGTGGCCGTAACATCTTCGGTCTGGGGACGGAAGTCTTTCTTGGGTTGGTTGAGGGAGGCTTTCCAGCTGTTGTCGGCGCTGGCGGTGCTGGCGTGGGTTGCATATGGTGAGTTCAGGGTGCGAGATGGTGGATACAGCGAGCACGTACGATGAGGATGATGTTGGTGTTGGCTGGGCCATTATGGCAGATACTGGGGCGATTTATGGCCAGAAAATTGGGGACGGCGGCGGTGGATGAAAAGCAAGCAAAGAATTGCTAGAGATGCGACTGATAATTTTTTTCCTGTCCGGGGAGATTGCAGCGACTTGGATATGCTGGGGATAGAGATTTCCAGCTGGTCTAGGTCAAAGGTCTGTGGATGGGAGCGCTGGTTGCTGGCGTTGAGGACGTCGATGTGGTACAGAGCAAAAACGTGAACACGCCGCCTTGTGTCAATTTGCCCTGTTGTTTTTGTTTTCCCACGCTTCCCTCTTGCAGCGCTTATGGCCCTCTGGCGCGCTACCACTGGTCTACCACGACTATTCAACGGATCCTCTGGGCTTGAGCGTACGTTCATTTGACATGGCTGGCCTGACACCCGCCCGCCGTCTTCGTTGACAATCGCGGTGCCCCTCTTCGCGTCCCTCTGGGAAAGAATTTGATCCAAGCTAAGATACGGTATGGATAGTCTTTATGATCCTTGATCACGATATATTTCTAAAATGAATAAATATTTGGACTAGGAAGGGCTGGCACATACGCACGCGTTAGATATGCCAGAGGCCATAGAGACTATGACTATCCAGGCGCCCTCGGTGCGTAAAGGGTAGTCACATAGCTTCATAAGCTCCGCCGCTTTCTTGTCCTCTACTCACCTTGATCAAACTGTACTCTCTTTCGAATAACCGTGTCAACAGAGGGCGACTTTCCGTACTATGTATTCGGGACATGTACAGCTTCACATCGTTGAGTAAGTAGTTGACGGGCATAGCTTTCGGTGATCCCCGAAGCACCAGTCAGTACAAAGGACCGTCCCATGGAAGCTTCGTGGGCTTCACAGCTTTCTTTCTACCTCATCTCTATACCAATGCCGCAAACTGAACGGAACAGACCCAATTCTACATCTCGTCTCCATAGCCCGTACCCTCGAGCCAAGAGACATCGCAAAAAAAAGAATGCTCGAGTGAGTTGCAGGTGGACCTGGTATGATGGCAGGCTCATTCATTACTGCTATAGCCTTCGCAGAACCCTTCAACAAATCGAGCCGTCACTGAATCTCAATCTTCAAGGACGGGTGCGAGCCAAATACACAAGCAGCCATCGTCATCCCATGTTCGCGAGATAGGCGCTGGCGATACCATACCTCGCACTCCGACCGAACCAGCAGTGATGGATGTCTGCCTCACCAGCTGGCCCGCCAGCGAAGCCCCGCAGCCATCTGGGACTCAACCAGTGGTCGCTAGTCCACGTTCACCTTCTGACCAAGGACCGGAAACGTCTTCGTTAAGCCAGCTGCCCCGGGCGGGCGGATATTCAGAGAACAGCCAGATGCCATCACCAGGACCAATGGTGCATGGCCCACTCCCGTCGTCATTTCTCAACAACGCACACAATTTTCATATGGGGGATTTACGCTACACATCCATCGGTATCGCCCAAAACGTGACAGTGGACGCTCGACCAGTCCCACCGTCACTCGGAATCAATGGTATGCATCCGAGGAATTTCCACGTTTTCGGGTCGTAAATGCTAACTTATCAACTTCGCAGGATGGGAGCGCTTGTTGGCACACACTGCACCCAACGCTCTACATGATTCTATGGCGCGATACGACCCTCCAAAATGCGATGAAGACACCAGAGTACTGGTCATCAAGGAGCTCACAAATTGGATCGTGGATCGGGAGTCTCCCCAACGACTGCTATGCATGACAGGGGCGGCAGGCTCTGGCAAGTCCGCTTTGCAGCAGACAATAGCTGAATTTTGCTCGGGGTCGAACATCCTCGGTTCCGCGTACTTTTTCGGCGCGGTAGATTCAACCCGAAACACCACGCACTCCCTTGTTCCAACAATCGCGTATCAACTGGGACGAGCAAATCCCGGCCTAAAAGAATACATCGGTCGGGCAGTCGAAGAAGACGAGCTCATCTTTGCAAGGTCCCTGTACAGCCAGATGACCGCCCTCGTATGCAACCCCGTAAGGCGTCTGCGCGCGTCGAGAAGTTTGGATCTCGCCTCTTTCCGTTATGCCATCCTCATCGACGGCCTCGACGAGTGTCAAGGTGAAGATCATCAAGCCGAGATACTGAAGGCTATCCAGGAGTGTCTCCTCGACGAGGATCTCCCCTTTCGCATATTCATTGCCAGCAGACCCGAGTGGGCTCTTCGCAGCGCTCTGGAGCCCGGTGGGGAGCTGAATGAGCTGGCCTACCACATTCCACTCAGCGACCGATACGATGCCACGGCCGACATTCGTCGATATCTACAGCGGAGTCTTCGAGAGCTTGGTGTCCGAAGCCGCGACCCCAGAGCGCGATCTCCTGGGTGGTTCACCCATGAAGATATCGAGCACCTCGTCTTTGCTGCGTCAGGCCAGTTCATCTACGCCGCCACTGTGGTCAGATACATGTCGGAGCCCCGTAGCTCCCCCGTCGATAGACTGAAAATCGTTCTCACCTGGGCACCGGCAGACGGTCAATCAGTAAAGCCATTCGAAAAACTTGACCTTCTTTACTACAATATCCTGTCAACCGCCAAGATCGCGTACGAAGCAGTCGACACCCACAGCGAGCGCGACTTTCTTTTGCTCTTCCGCGTTTACCACATCAATTCTACTCGAGGCTTCATCAATCACAGATCCATGGCTGTAATCCAGACTTCTAACATGCCTTCAAACGAGGAGCTCGATGATTTGCTTCAACTAGGAACCGGGGCGCATGAAATCATCATCTCAGATCTACGGTCCCTTATGACCATCCAGCGTTCTGGCAAGTCATCGGGTACCGAACTCCACGTATACCATAAATCATTCTCCGACTTCCTGGACGCACCAAGTCGCTCGAAGGATCTTTTCGTACCGGATTCCCGTGTTCTTGCGCACCTTGCAAAGCACTCTTTGCGGAATGTCATTCGGTGTCCGAGCTGGGGTGCGTGGTCATCCTGTTTTAGTATGAGTTCTTTATAGATTCGACTCAACTGATCATTTCTCTTTTACTAGAATTCACGCTCTGCAAGGGAAACCATTCAACGACAGGGCTCCGTTGCTGGTCGTCAATCTACTTCCTCCAGCGTGGTTTGTGGGAATGCCTTCTTGAAATCAATGATGACCTTGTGGATTTCACTCGCCAGGGTGGATGGAAAATGCTCACAGGGTTAATCCGAGATGACTCGAGGCCAGATCCTTGTAACTTGAGGAATATCTTGCGAGGCTTTGATCAGCCACATGTTTTCCATTCTGCAATTCGCAGTTTGCAGGTACGTATTTGATGGCTTGTCTGCTCTGCCTCTCCCCTCTTTCCCTATTTGCTCTCACCCCGATACTTCTCACATTGAACCGTGTTGGCTCATATTATTGATAGGACCGAGAGCCTCAGGTGGTGATGGCTATGAGGGAGTTCATCAACGTTGTGGATGCACGTGACTGTCTTACGCCAGGGACCCCTAGGCATGTCTCGTTCCCATCCGCTATTGGACATAAATTCGATGGCGTGTATCGTTGGGACTGTCGTGAAATAGAATTTGGAGAGGGCGGCAGAATTAGGTAGAATTCGCTTGTAAAGCATAGATCAGCTTAGCGGTCGATGAATATCCATTCATCATTTCGAAATCGTTGATCAGCTAAACGACCACCCTCATATGCAACCCCGCAAGGCATTTGCATTCGTCTGTAAAATTGGATCCCGCCTCTTTTCGTCATGTCATCCTCATCGACGGCCTCGACGATTGTCAGGGTGAAGATCATCAAGTCGAGATATTGAAGGCTGTTCAGAAGTGTCTCCTCGACGGCGATCTCCCCTCTCACCACATTCAACTCATATTCACCTAAATTTACAAGAAACCGTTTCATTTTGAATACCCGGCCGTGTGAAGAGTCGTGCAGGAAATTTCAGAAGGATGCACCGTACGTATGTACACACTATTAAATAGGATTAAGGGTACTCTCTCAAACCTGCACGCTCACTCCCTGTGCGTTGTAGAACAGCATCACCAAATGATTAGGAAGTGAACGATCCCTTGAGCGGCTAGCTGGCTTTTTTTCGCTAAAGATTTCGCGACGATCCTCTTCTTGGATGCTCCGATGAAATAAAAGGGACAGTCACCCCGACACTTTTAGCGCTCCACCGCTTCCTTTCCATATTCACCTCGACGACGCGACCTAAACTTAGCACGCAACTTGAGCGACTTTCTACGCTTGGGGCATCTACAGCTTCGTACCATTCTCGGGTTTCCATAAGTTCTCTCAATAAGCACAGATGAGTCCGGCGATGTCCGAAACACTGAACAGCATACGAGAGGTCGTGTGTGCTTGAGCTTAGTTTCAACCTCGCTGCGACACAACCAAAAAGGTGAAATTTGACTCCTTTATCGCTGGCTGTCAACGATACTAATGTATTACTACAATTTCAAACTGTTGTCGAGCACGTCCACATTCAAACTTGTAATAAATGATCAACACTCGAGCTAATAAAACCAGAGGAGACGGAAACAAACCTGGTAGGAAACTCCAGCATTGGTGCCTGCCTTCCCAACGGCCCCAGATTTGAATAGGGGTCCCACCAGTAGAGGCTCCATGATTGGAGAGATCGAGATCAAAGACAGTATTTGGGACACAGATCCTAGAGAATAAGTTTTCTATAAGACTCTCGACAAAGCTCCAATGATTGAAGCTTTACCTCAAGACGCTGGAATCCTTCTGATCAGGCCAGATGTGCCATTTGAAGGGGTTGTCCCTTGCTATGGCCTTGATCCCGTCGCGGAAGTCGTTGTTTTCAAGTGAGAGGTACCTTCCAGTCCTGACGTTCTTGAAGTGCCAGAAGCCACCCTCCTCAGAGGCCTCCCACTAAAATACAGGGGATATACGTCAGATTATCTACCATCAGGTATAGTCAGGATTAAAGGTAACTTGCGAACTGATTATCGCCACCGTGGAAATTCCATCCAGTGACTGTGTAGAGCTAACATCAGATAGCTAATCTCGACAAAGGCGAAGGGTGAACATACTCGAATTGTTATTGCTCGCGGACAAGTCTATGACGGTGCCGCTCTTGGCATTGACGATTCTGTATCGATGACCGCGTTCGACGGTTGCCATGATTTAGCAAGTGTTTTGGAAAAAAGGGGAGTAGGTTTTAGATATCTGGTGTATTCTCGAACACCCCTCGACCTTTACATGCGATTCCTGAACCCGTCAAATCGAGCCGCCCTACTGGCTTCATCCCAAAAAGTACGTCACCATGGATTTGCCACTGATGGGTGGACCACTTGTGACCTCCACAGCCCCCTACGTATTGAGCGGAATCCTCAAAGAGAACGGTCACCTTGTTGTCCCAGTGTGCGGTACTATCGCAGCGCGCTGACTTGTGGTAGGCAGAATGCCCTATTCTCGATTCGAATCGGCGAACTCGGAAGTTTGGAGAGAGCATACTTGGTGCTGTGATGGTGTGACGAAGTGACGAACGCAATTCAAGTCCCCTGTGGCTCGATTGGCGTGATGGAATGGATTGCTGATCGTTTCAGCAACCTCAGAGTATGATGATACACCAGGCAACGCATCAGTTACTTCACTGTAATTTAACTATTAGATATACTTTTGTGTTTGCGTGTGTTGAAAGAAAAGCGTTCCCAAAGTCATCGCACCCATGACCCAAGAAATTTTCCTGTGGATAGAATGAAGATCGTTCTCACCTGGCCCCCAAAATCCGGTCAATCAGCAAGCCCATTCGAACAGCTTGACCTTCTCTATCACGGTATCCTATCTGCCGCCAAGATAGCATATGAAGTAGTCGACACCCACCGCGAGCGCCCTTTCTGTCGTGCAATCGACGTTTTTGCAGGTACCTATTTGATGATTTGTCTGATCTGGCTCCTCCTTCTCATTCCTTCGATTTTCCTCTGATGCTTGCCACATCGAATCGTTTGCTCACATTGATCATAAAACCGACAGCCTCAGGTGGTGATGGCCATGAACAAGTTCGTCGAAACGCCGTCGTCTATATAAGTTGGAATCCACATTTCATCCTTCAAGCCTATGCAGGTTGGGAGAGTAACCTTAATTCTATTTAATCGTGTGTACCTGTCTGTGTTCCCTGTACGTAGAGCTGGGTATTCAGACCAAAACTGTTTCTTATAAATTTAGGCGAGGATAGACATCATGATGGATCCGCTCAAGCCACCCTTATTCGGTGGAGCGGACGCGCAAAGTCTAGGCTGTGATCAACAGATATTTTACAGTGCGTGTTTGTCTCCAGGATCTGTAAAAAGTAACAAATACACCAATGGGCTCACTCCCTGCATAGAACACATACCGTTCTCAGGACTCCATAGGCCATTCAAAATTAAATAGTTGTGTTCGTTCAAGATGTTGCATTTCATGGCACAGCGACTGGACAGCTTTGATAGGCGCCTTCAACCGAGGGAAAACGGCATGGACGCCTCGTGGCTTCACAGCTTGCTTTCCACACTCATCTTGATACCAATGCAGCAAAGTGACTGGAATAGACGAGGTCCTACACCTCGTCTCCACAACCAATACCCTTCAACCCCTGAGAGGGGTCTTAGTGGGACGCATGTAAGTAGCAGCGTGCATCGGGAATTGATTGACAGGCTCATGGTACTCCTATCAATTTTTCCACATAGCGCCTGCGAAACCCTCCACCGAATTCGACTACATTCCAATCCTCAAGAATGGGTGATAGCCCAATGGACGAGCAGCCATCGTCTTTCCGTGGTCATGACATGAGGGTCGTTGATACCATGTCGGTTACTCGCGTTCCTACTACCCTTTGCGCAGGGCGCGACATCTGCATCAACGCCAATCGGCCTTCTAGTGAAGCATCCTACCCATCCGCGACCCGACCAGTAGTGGCTAATTCACCTTCACCTTATCACCACTGGGGAGACTCAGGATCGACATCGTCTTTCAACCAGCTACCCTGGCCGAGCGGACCTTTGGAGACTGAACAGGTATCATCACCGGGACCAATGGTGCATGGCCCACCCCTGTCATTTCTCGATAATGCCCAGAATTTTCATATGAGGGACTTGCGATATACGTCCATTGGTGTCGCAAATAATGTGACGGTGAATACTCAGCCAGCCATGCGACCTTGGATCGATGGTACGCATTCCAGGCAATTCGGTGTTTCCGGGACGAACGTTAACCCTGTTAATCTCCTCAGGATGGGAGCGCTTGTTGGCACACGCTGCACCCAACGCCCTACATGACTCCAATGCACGGTACGACCCTCCAAAATGCGATGAAGACACCAGAGTCGAGGTCATCAGGGAGCTCACGAATTGGATAGAGGATCGGGAGTCTCCCCAACGACTGCTATGCATGACGGGGGCGGCAGGTTCTGGCAAGTCCGCTTTACAGCAGACGATGGCTGAATATTGTTCAAAGTCGAACATCCTCGGTTCCGCGTACTTTTTCGCTGCGGCAGACCCCACACGAAACACGACGTCCTCCCTTATTCCAACAGTCGCGTACCAGCTGGGACAAAGAAATCCCGGCCTCAAGGAATACATCGGATCAGCAGTCGAAGAAGACGAGCTCATATTTTCAAAGTCCCTGCTCAGCCAAATGAACGCCCTCATATGCAACCCAGTAAGGCGTCTGCGCGCATCGGGAAAGTTGGACCTTGCCTCCTTCCGTTATGTCATCCTTATCGACGGCCTCGACGAGTGTAAGGGTGAAGATCGTCAAGCCGAGATATTGAAGGCTGTTCAGGAGTGTCTCCTCGACGAGGATCTCCCCTTTCGCATCTTCATTTCCAGCAGACCCGAGTGGGCAATTCACAGCGCGCTGGAGCCCGGTGGCGAGCTGAATGAGCTGGCTTACCACATTCAACTCAGCGACCAATACGATGCCACCGCCGACATTCGTCGATATCTGCAGCGGAGTTTTCGAGAGCTTGGGCTCCGAAGCCGCGACCCCAGAGCGCGATCTCCCGGATGGTTCTCCAAGGAAGATATTGAGAGACATCCTTATTACAGATCTTCGGTCCCTTGTGCAGTTACGTCCCGCTTGGTCTACCGAAAGTCGCATTCCCATCTTCCACATATATCATAAATCTTTCTCCGACTTTCTGATGGAAGAGAGTCGTTCAAAGGATTTGTTTGTATCTCGATCCCGTGTTCAAATGCACCTTGTGAAGTGCTTTCTCCGTTGCGTCATTCGAGGTCCTGAATGGGGTAAGCGATCACTCCGTATCACTCACTGTTCTTCCCTGATTGACTTGTTCTCTTTTTTGCTAGTATACGCCTCAGAGCCTTTTTCACTTGCCGATTCTTTTTGGGGGAGATTATTCTTTCTCGTTGACCACAATATCGCCTTGCTCGGCTGGGCTTTGGCGCACCACCCCCTGGATATCGGTGACGAACTTGCGGATTTTACGCTCCAGGGTGGATGGCAAAGACTCGAGAATATAATTTTGACAGTACAAGCGACGGGCCAGGAGAATCCCGTGCTCAATAATGCTCTGTTTACCAGTAGCGGACGCGGATGGGAACAGGCTTTCTATCGGGGAATCGATGCGTTGCAGGTACGTAGTATTAGCTGATAGTAACTTGATGGCCTGGTTGATTCATTTCTCATTTACCTCCCTTCTTGCACCTCCCATCTTACTTTGCTTGCTTGCACCATTGACAATAACAGGACCGAGAGCCTCAGGTGGCGATGGCTATCAGCAAGTGTCTTGAAGACTGTTCAAAGAATGCAATGGTCTCTGGCCGCGGTGAAGCGCAACGGCTGCCATCTGTCTTCAAAGGAATTTCAACGGAATGCTCGAAGTTTACTGCCCAGTAGGACTTGTTCTTCAGCCGGACCCAGCTTCTGAATCGCTGGAGCAAATCAGTAGAGTAATAAATTTATTTGATCATGGGCCCGGATACATTACATCCTCTCTTGACTTCGTTGCATTGTCTACAGAAACGGTACAGGCAGCGAATGCACCCAGATGCACCCACCCGCTCACTCACAGTTCCCTGTATCTTCTACGCTGACGATCATTTCCCATGAGTAGCTGAACCCTGCATTGCAGGCCTTTGCTCATTGGTACGCCGTCCTCGCAGGCTCCGTCCGCGGAGGTGCTCTAGCTTGCTCTCGGGCTTGCGTTACGACCGAACCGCCGTTCCCGCTCCGGGTCGCAGGCGGGATCACACCTGCTGGTGTTTGCTGCTCGCGGATGCCGTCTTTCCCGCAATTTACTTATACCCTACCCGCCATCTCCTCGGCTCGTTGTTCTTCTCCTTCGTCGGATATGAATTGCTTTACTGTACTCGGACCTCTCGAAGCAATTCGGCTCTCTTCCAATCCGTTCCTCCTGCCTCGACTATGAAAAGGTGTTGTGATGGTGAGTGCTGTCTTTACAAGCTTAACTGACGACCTCACCGTTTTGAAATGTGGTCCAGACGAGCCAGTTGACTCCTGAGAGGGTCCCTGGAAATTCCTGGCTGCATGTGAGTCCTTGGATGGGCAGTCCTGAGATTAGATCGAAGGGATTCGCGTCTACGGTCCAATTTCCTAATGTTGCGAGAAGGATGGACCGTCGAAAGTATTCGGTATCAACACGCGACGTTCTCTGCCGACCAGGCGCAAGAACCTCCGGGCTTTTGAGGATCTGCGTGGACAAGACCCCTCATCCCAAACCGCTTTCGAACGAGGCATTTTGCAAGACCCTGAACCTTCACGAAATATCCACTGTAAATCGTGGCAGAGTGCAAATTATAGCCAGGGTGATACCAATCAAAACCAACCGGCGAGGGCTTCCCGGATCCGGGCGTGTGTTTTCTTGGATGAATTGGTCTGCCATGATGTGAAGCAAGTGTGTTGATAGATCGCAAATAGAAGAAGCCCATTTGTCTGTTCCCCGACTGTCGTAACCTAACCGCGAAAGTCGGCGGCAGGCTTCCTCCTCCCCTTCCGTCGCAGAAAAGGGTTGGAGAGCGTTTATCTGCTCCACTTTCCGATTGCTGGCGAGCCACGTTGTCGTGTTCCTGATCCAAACCGGGGGATTGTGCCTTTTGTGGAGCGTGTTATGTTATAGGTGCCTGAAGCGCCCGCCTAGGGAAAAAATGGAGGCAGCCGTGGGCTTCCCATCAAACCTTCGCCTGAGAANNAGAAAGGGCCTCCTGTTTGGCGGACGTGGTTGCTTCCTGTCCTTCTCAGCCTTCGAGGCATCTCCCTTGTGCCCGAGTAGTCCTCCATACGACMYTAGCTGATTCTCTAACCTCAGTGTGCGCACATCTCGGTGAGATAAAACCCGTCATSATTCCGAGCGCTGGGGAATGTGTTTGACTGATGCTTTGATTTGACTCAGGGATTCTTATAACGCGGTGCTGCCAGTTCTGAGCACCGGTTGAGCTTTACTTGCATCATCAAACCTATTCACATTCCTTTAGAACACCACGCTCCTTTAACGAACCCATCCCCCTCCCCCTTCGTCGACGATGTTCACGCCTCCGTCATCTCCGCAACCGAACCCGCGTGCATCGTTTGCCGATGAAAAGCCCCCCCAGCCCGAGAAGTCCTCGTCGAGGTATCTGTCACCGCCCCCGGCAACTCCGACACCGTCCCCAAGCTCTTGCCATCGGTCGCAAGAGCATGCCAAACAACGGACGGGTCGCCGATTTCGCAACGCTGTCATTCTCGTGCCAATCATTCTCATAGCAATCACCGTGACCGCCCGCCTACTTTCTCATGGCCCACCCCCGGTGCTGGAGTCGCTCTCAAGTTCCTTGCGATGGCCGGGTTTGTTCTCGACACCTGCTTGCGAGGAACATCCGGGGCGAGTGGCTCTAGATAAGCGGGAACCCAGCCCTCAGCAGCCAACGACCACCACCTCATCGCCTGCACCCGCCTCATCCTCTCTCCCGACTACTTCTTCACCCGTGCCCACTGTACCTTCGGCAGCACCTGCACTCCCGACTCCTTTCCCCCAGTCCTTCGATGGGGTCATTGCGAAGAACTTCTCGACCGTTTCGTGTCTGAACTTCTTCACGAGCATGATGAATGAGCAACAGTTTAGGTCATGTCGACCCTTCTCGCTTCTGCTCGAGACTTCGAATGACTTCGTTGCGGTGAGTCTCTCTCCCTTCTTCGACAAATTTTCGCTTCTTCGACTTCGCCCGCCCGTTACCATATTTCCGTTACATTGTTCACTTTTCTCCGGAACCTCCTTCCTATATCACCGACCTGTGTTTTGATGCTAATGCGGCTTCCTCCAACCTCTAGGCCCAGACAAACCACACGCTCCTGAACAACCTCATCTGGGGAACGTGCAATACTGTCACATCGGAAGACCAGTGTGTGACGAACATGGCTCGCTTTGCAACCAGTTTGCGGACCGAGTGTGCGACAGAGCTCAAGGAGAATAACGCCATGGCTGTAGACACCTTACGCGGTAAGTTCATCATCACCGTCATCCTCATCATTCACCGCACATGTGCACTTTACTTTCACCCCCTTTCTCCCTCTTCCCATCTTGATCGACTTCTCGTTTTCTGCTTTTTTATGTCATGTTCATATCAGCATCTGTCTGATATGCTTCCTTCCCTTTTTTCTCCCCTTCTTCTCCCGTGCTTCCTTCTTTGATGGTGACTTCATACTAACAAACCCGAACTCNTTTTTTTTTAAATCTTTATGTTTAATCTCGTCCCGATTCATCTTTGATCGGCCGACACAGCGCTCGATGCATATAGCGTAATGCGCGACGCCGCCTGCCTCTCGGACCCAACTACGAACACCTACTGCTTCGTCAACGCCGCACGCGACACCAACCCTACCAACCTCTACTACTACTCCCTGCCCCTCGGTCGCAAGATCCCGCAACGCTCGACGGACCCGCAATGTACAGCGTGCCTGAAGAGCTTGATGGGGCTGTACGGGACTGCCCTCAAAGACGCCAATCAGGCGAAGGTCCTGACGGGCCTTTTGTCGACGTATGAGGGAGCCGCGGAGACGACTTTGGGCAAGTGCGGTGCCGGATTTGCACAGACAGGGCTCGCCAGTGCAGCTGATGGCCGTGCTTCGAAGATCCCCGCTGGTGTAGTGATCTTGGGCAGTGTRGTTGGCAGTTTGTGGATGATGATGCTTGRGGGATGGTCTTTCTGATTGTGGTGAGGCATGGCCGCGGGCGCGCGCGCGTCGCCGATCATGGCGGGGCGGGCATTTCACCCCGACCACGGAAATCTGGTGGGCGGGCGGCTGACTGAATAGCTGACCGACCGCCTGACTGCTTCCGGGTCCCCGGTGTTGGATATCCCGTGTTTTGGGTTTCGGGTTTCATCAATCATGACATGGCGTGCATGGCATGCTTACGATGTTTTTCGTCGATGTGCTTCCTTCAGCAGCCATGCGTCGGCCGCCTGGGTGTGCGTTCTTTCTTCATTCCTACCCCTCCCCCCTTTCCTTCCTCCCCTCTTCCTCCGGCTTTGATGTAATTTCTTACAACATTCTTACCCACACATGTCTTTCTTCCTAGTTTTCTTTTTGAACCCTGTTTTTGTTGCAACATCCAAGTTTGACCAGCATATTTCTCTTCTTTGTTTTCTATTGGGGCATTTGTCGTAGTTTTTTCGTCTGTTCGTCGTACTTTTCTTCGGGCTTTTTTAAAGATCTTGGATGTCACCCTATCCCCCTTTGCTCTCCCCTTCGTCGACTGCTTTCTTCAAGCATATACACTTATCACTTATACCTTCACACTCACCCACACTTACCCACTTGCTTTCTTTCTCTTGTTCTGGATCCGGGCTGGCGATTGGATTGGATTGGATCGGATTGGATTAACGAGCTGAAGAGGCGGATTGAACGGAGAGCGTCTGTGGCTGCATGCATATCTATCCATCTACTTTATTTTACTTCCCTAACATACATACTACTCACCGCTCCAGCGGTCCTCCCACCCATACTAGTTCCCATTTTGGGATTGGGTTGATCGCTGTGTAGATATCCAAGCGCGTTCAAAGTGTCTGTCGTCGCTGTACATGCCGATTTACCTACGTACGTACATACATAACTACCGTGCAGGGACTGCAGCAGAATCTGTATTTGAAATTATTTATTGTCTATATATTCTCTAACCCCCCGCTTCTTTTCTTTTGCTATGAGACGAGTGTGTTCGGATTACCTTGGCGACAACTTGGCCGAGACGGCAAATCCGCTTTCGGAAGGTCTCGATCTATAAATGGTATTTTCGAAGTGTGAAGCGACGCTTCGATCGTTGTCTAAGCGTCCATCAACTCGAACGTCAAAAAGCGCGAGTACGACTTTTGTGTTGGGGTGGTGGTCAGAGCGGAAACTTGGAAGTGTACCCTACGGCCGGGCTGCTGCAGATAGGACGGTACTTCTGGGCGAATCTCGAAACGGTAGATAGATGTGGAGCTCCATTGCCCCTCACGCCACTAGGAACTTGTACGTACCATGTGCGAGGTACCAACGCGTCAACGGATCGCATACATGCTCGTGGCAGCCATATCTCGGGCCATCACTAAATGAAGCTCTGACAAGCACAGGTGTACATGGCATGTTCCATACCAGCGATAATCAGCGATTATAAGGTTCTGTCAGCGGCAAAATGCAATTATATGCACTGATATTCGATTGTCAGCCAACAAGTTTTTTAGTGATGGCCCTCACTCGTAGGCAGACAATTCAGAACAAGGGCGAACGTGGCATGGGCGTCCGTTTTGACAGCAGTAATGAAGGCACCAGCAAGACTTCCGCTACCCATCCGAAATGTGGATCATGGACTTTGACTTTAAAAAGCGCCTACATGAATGGATACTGAGCGTTCCACCCCGGAGCCCCACCAGTCGCTCTCAGATCCAATCCAGAGAGTGCACAGCTTTACTCCAAGCCAACTCTGACTTCACCTGCAGCGCGGTGCTCATCGCTCTCGCGAACAAAGTTCAGGCAGGTAGTATATTATCGGATCACGGACGAAAGAAGTCCTTACCTCTGGTATATGCAGTGACGCTGGGGTCTGCGATGCATTCGAACTACAGCTGCGGATTGGTCGCTTCTTCCTTTTGAAGCCTTTCGTGGAGCGTATTTTCATGCAGTTCTGACAAGTTTCTCGATATCTCAATTGTGAAGCCATCTATGAGATCGCAGCTTCGGACTCAAGCTCTCAGGGTTTCAGCTTCCGCCGGAAATATCGACAAATGTCTGGAGTCGTGGCACTGTCTGTATTCAACGTCGACGTGGTACCATTTTCCAGGGGCAGTTAATACAGTACGGCGCTCTTGTACCCAATCGAACAAATGAATGAATGAAATTTCTTGCGGGCGACCTCTTGTCAATAGCCGATGTCTCTCGATGTCACCGCAAACCTTTGTGAATGGAAAGGCTTCTGAGTGTGGTAACGTGTCGCCTGTCTTTTGGCTTGAATTTAAAAGCCTACATGCAATGAGACACGGTATTCTTCAACTTCTTGTACTTCTGCCTCTTATCCAACTTCCCGTCTCTCCTTTCAGCTCAATTATTCGGTCGTCGGCGAAGCCATGTGGGTGGTTGTAGATGATGGGGATCCCCGAATCAAATGGATTGGGTCTTGGTTTGACTGGACTGATATTGGGGACACTTTAGGCGGCCTGTGGGGCCCTCCTTTATTGAACGGGATGCACGGATTCGCCGGAAGGACTGCTGGAGACTTGACCTTCTCTTACTATGGTATGTTCTCATTGCCACGAACTCAAACTTGAGGAAAAATATACCTCCTGAACAGAATTTGACTTCTTCCCGCTTCTTTAGGAACGCATGCCAGGGTCTGGGTCACAATTACAGGCGACGATGAAGACCCCTCCTATTTCACGTGCTTTCTGGACGGTACCCTCACTGAAGGCAGCCTGTTTGTGGGTACAGGCCGTGATCTTCTGAAGCACCCCATTTGTACAGGAGGAGATGGCAATGTTGCTGAAGGAAACCATACACTCCGAGTCAGTTTTGAAAGCGTAGGGAGAAATCTGTGGGTGGATGCCATCGATTATGGTCCCTCTGCGGAAGCCGACGTAGCAAATGAGTGGTTACGCGTAGACGCGCCTGAAGAGAACATCGTGTACTCGTCTGGGTGGGAAGAATTTCGGTCGGATGAGTTATCCTTCGAGCCTTTCGATGCCAGGTTCACGTCCTTGAATGGGGCGTCGTTGACATACAATTTTACCGGTAAGTTGTCTGTCGTGAGGCTTGTCTGTGAAGGAAGTCTAAAATTCGCTTTAGGGGATATAATTACTTGGGGAGGGTTCGTCCCTGAGTTTAATGCTAGCTCCGGACTTCGGTCGGGATTGGGATATTACACTATCGATGGGAAGCAGCCACCGATCTCCTTCGTTATTCCTGCAAGTAATGGTACATTCCGGCGGAGGGACCAGATGTTTTTCAATATTAGCGGCTTGGAGCCAGGACCTCACCGTCTGGAAGTAGTCAACGGTGGAAACGAGACGACCATGCCGTTAGGGCTCACACACATATACACCAGAGACTCACCACACGTATCTACCCCTCCCGTATCAGAATCTCCAACACCTACCACAACCACAACCACAAAGGGGGGATCCAGGGGAATGCTCATCGGTGGCGCAGTGGGCGGTTCCGTTGCTGCTGTTGCTTTGATGCTCTTATTGGTGTATGGAATCCTCCTTTTGCGACGTCGACGACCCCAGCGAAAGCAACTAGAGATCTCGGTGGACGCGGAATCGACCACAACCATCTCAAGCACCAAAACGACGCCAATCTCCCAGACGTTTGCAACTCAGGAACCCGTGGCAGATGCCGCTCTCGATACCGCATTGAAAATCTCGTCCATAACCGGACCTCCGGCTGCTCGCGATCCCCAACGACCAAGTTTGCTAAGTCGAGCTCCGACTCCGGTTCAGTACAGTCAAGATGGAAAATAGACGAGATGGACCATAGTCCCTGGGGCTGACTATTGGCTGACGTTCGTTTTAGTGTTTCGTATACACCAGATGCATTGCAATGTATACTCACATACACATAGAGTAAACGTCTGTTTTATTCTATTCCGGGATTTCCTCGAAGCTCACACAAAGTCGATGCCGGACCGGGCATATTTCACTGTTACACTCATCGGCGGAGACTGTAAGAGATTTGATGTTGAGCATCTCCAACCGACTATCGTAGAGACTAGTATTTGCTGCGTTGGTTCTCTAGTATTGCTCGACTGAAGGATAACACATAGACGTAAATTCCTACACGAAGCCACTAGCTAGCCTGAGCTACCCAACTGAAAGTGCTGAAAGTGGGGCCAGACACGATCCGTCGACTGTAAATCCTATTCCCACCTGTTTCTACACTCATCGAGAAACTGGGGCTCTCGTTCCTATAAGTCCTATGAGCAAGATGACGGTGGTGTATGAGAATTGTAAGAGGAGGCGAGAAGGAGAAAACGCAGGAAGCGAGAAGAGGGTATGAATCTAACAAGTCATAATCACGTACCTGCAAATTTTTGATTGCATGACGAAAGGATCCCTCCCAACTGCCGCTATATCCAATAGTCCCGGAGATATTAGCTGAAGGCGTCACCATCGAACTCAGTTGCAATAACTCTGAGAGTCGTTGCCACCCCTTTTGGTGCGTGAAATTTACGAGTGCTTCGGTAATACAACGCGTAGTACGTTGGTCAAGAGTGGAATAATACCACAAAGCATATAGGAGAAAGTCGATGAACCGCAATAAACCCGTACGACGGAGCTGAGAGAGCGGAAGTTCCGCATAGCTGGTAGCTAGCCGAAACAAAGAGATTTACGATCGAATTAGGGAAAACTTAGAAACTAATAAGAATACAATAATCACGCACCGAATCCTGGACAACGAATGACGTTCTGGAGGAAGCACTTTGCAAGGTGCGTCCGAACACGAGGATATGATACAAACAATTCTTTCGAACGACTTTCTTCATCCAGGAAGTCAGAGAAGGATTTATGGTATAGGTGCATTGTGGTACCATGGGGGTCGTGAGGGTTAATTGTAACCAGGGACCGCAGGTCTGAGACAAGGATGGCGTCTGTCCCGTGATCCATACAAAGGAGCCCGTTGAGCTCTTCATTGGAAAAGCCATAGTTGAATGTTGAGTCGATATTGGTGAAGCCCCTTGTAGCATTGATCTGGTAAGCGCGAAAGGGCAAAAGGAAGTCGCGATCGCTGTGGATGTCAACTGCTTCGTACGCCGTCTTGGCAGCGAACAGGATACGACTGTAAAGGAGGTCAAGCTGTTCGAATGGCCTTGCTGATTGACTGTTCACCGGTGTCCAGGTGAGAACAATCTTTAGCTTATCCATAGGGGAACTGCGACGCTCGGACAAATATCTGATCACCGTGGCCGCGTATATGAACTGCCCTGACGCAGCAACGACGAGCTGTTCGATATGTTCTTGGGTGGACCACCCAGGAGATTGTGCTCTGGGGTCGCTGCTTCGGAGCCCGAGATCATGAAGCCTCCGCCAGAGATACCGACGAATGTCGGCCGTGGCATCGTATTGATCGCTGAGCTGAATGTGGTAGGCCAGTTCATTCAGCTCTCCACCGGATCTCAGAGCGTGGCGAATGGCCCACTCGGGTCTGCTGGCGATGAAAATGCGAAAGGGGAGATCTGTGTTGAGGAGAAATTCCTTGACAGCCAACAAAATCTCGGCTTGGTTATCTTCACCCTGACACTCGTCGAGGCCGTCGATGAGGATGGCATAACGGAAAGAACCGAGATCCAACTTCCCTGCACCATGAAGGAGCCTTACGGGGTCGCATATGAGGGCTGTCAATTGGCTGAGCAAGGACCTTGAAAAGATGAGCTCATCTTCTTCTATTGCTGAACCGATGTACTCCTTAAGACCAGGATTTTCTCGTCCCAGTTGGTACGCGATTGTTGCAACAAGGGAGGACGTCGTATTCCGCGTAGAGTCAGCTGCAGCGAAAAAGTACGCGGAACCGAGGATGTTCGATTTCGAGCAAATTTCAGCCATCGTCTGCTGCAAAGCGGACTTGCCAGAGCCATGCAGCCCCCGTCATGCATAGCAA